>ML840674.1:72077-83477 GCA_009831015.1 Picea engelmannii | reverse complement strand
AAAAATGAAATATGAAATGCGTCTAAACTAACATGAGAAATCAAGATGAAAAATCAAGGAAAGAAAGATGACCTACCTACTTACCTAGGGCCTGGGCCCTCAAGAACTCAAGTGGTCTGAACATAAGGTCAAAGAAGAGATCCATCCACTGGTAGTGGCATATTTATCCCATCCAAAGCTATCAAATAATACTTTTATTTATCAAACTTCTTCTTGACGATGTAAGGTCCAAGCCATGAGTTGTCATCCTTCTGGTCATATTTGGACTTTCCCTTCTTCTTGTCCCACATGAACGAAAAAATTTATTCATTGTAATTGATGTAAGGTATATTCTCAATGTATGGAGAAGAAGGAGGCTCTGCATTGACTATATTTTTTATGGCTTCTTCATGTTCTTTATCTTCTATATTAATATTTGGATAGACCCTGGCTCTTTTCCCTAGAAATTTGCAAGTTTATATTTGTATTCATCTATCCTTGGGAGGATCATGTCTATGGATTCCTCCTGCATGAAGAGAAATTTATGTGGATTGTACTCAATGGTGTCTGGGACTTCATCAAACTCATATTCACTCATAAATCAGGAAAAATGGGATCTGTCACATGCTTGTAGGATTTCTCTCGATTGTATAATACCTCAAAAGTGCCATATCCTGTGGGAATGTGTGCATGTGTGAGGTCCATTCTAGGGAAACCCCCAAGGGTAGTAGACCAACTCCTTGAAAAAATCATCCCCCAAGAATATGGGACATCAATCACTATTATATTCATGAGGAGGCCGATATGTGGAAAATCAATCAAAAAGACCTCAACGTTCTCACATAACCCGTAAAACTTGACCCATTTAGAATCAATGTTGCATATGTTTCCATAGGGTTAGGTCATATTAAAACCAATTTGTTCCATTACCTTCAATGACATGACATTCACAGAGGCCCCAAAATCCAACATATATTTGTTCAAGCAGAGGTCATTCATGCCTAATGAAAGATAGAAGGGAGGATTTTTGTCCTTTTTCCGATCAAGATACATAGTGTTAAAAATGATCGGAGGATATTCCTTCTCAATCTATATAGGTAGTAGCTTCACTAATTCCCTCCTTACAGAAGGTACTTTTCACATCTTTGTCATGGGAATGGTAATATTCAACTTTCGAAACATGGATGCAACGTCTATGTTCAACTGAATCTCATCTATTGGAGCTAGTTTTGAAAGAACCTCGTGAACTAGAGGTGGAAGTTGTGGGACCACAGTTTTTGTAGATGGAGGAAGAGTGGTAGGTTTTGATGGAGGGGATAAAGATTTATTTATTCTAGTGTATGTCAAATAATCCCTCTTCCTTATTTCCTTACTCTGATCATATGTCAATTGATTCAAGGCCCATAGTCTCTCCTCTCTTTCACCTTGTATTCTAGATTCATCAATTTGTTCCTACGTGAATTCTTCCTCTTGGAAATTATAGATCATATCCATGAAGTTCATAATATCAAAATAATATTCATCTCATCGAGGAAACTCATATTCTCTGTGAGGTTCTTGTCATGGATAACACCATGGTGTTTTTTCTATGTCAACCATCCCAACTGGTTTCAAAGCATCAAGGGCCTTCACCTCTTGTTGAGGCCTCAGTTTCCAAGTTGTGGCATCTCTCTCTTGTCTGCTAAACTGAGTTATAGAGGAAGATTGGTTTCTCTTCACATCAGTTAATCGACCCATGATATGATTCTATGCTTGGACAAATTGAGTACTCATATGATCTATCTTCTGAGTCAAGAGGGAAATTGAATCAAGAGAACTGTTATTGGAAGCCTTGGTATTTGCTTTTGCCTTGACATGAGGATATTGAAAAGGATCAAACTTTGAGTCAAGGATATTTTCTTCAATCTCTTCACTGTACTCTTTGGCTTATGCCAAAGAAGTGGGCTTTTTGTCCTTCATAATAAAGTGAAATTTCCCATCAAATGCATCACATAGAGGAGACAAACTGATGCAGTTGTTGAACACAAATATGTCAAAATTTGCATGTATAACCTGTCAAACCCAGTGTCAAATTCACTCACTGTCTCATTCTCCTTATTATTTATCTGATTGAATTAATCTACAAGCATCCCATTGTCTTTCTTAATTTCCCATATTCTCTTGAATAAATTGGAAAAATCCTCATAAGATGTTATGTGATTGTCAAGAAGCCCTCTAAACCACCTGTGGGCTTCTTCGGTCAAGTATGAGGCTAGTAGTCTCATGGCTACATCCTCATGTTCTACTTCTGCATTTTCCATGTCTCTTCCTATGACATAGAGGTGTTCATATGAAGTGGCGACATTGTTTCCTCGAAACTTCAACAACCATTTGTGAGACTCTTTTGGTATTGTGTTGGGGTATCTACGGATGGTGGCAATGTTAAGGGGTTTATAAAGGTATTTTTCCCAAGGGTGAGCCATTGGATAAAGGGGAAGGGTACTATCGAAAAGGGTTTTGACAATGCGAGACTTCAGGGGAGCCATTCTTTGGTAAATACTAGAAGGTTTGAACTTTCTTGGGGGGAAAGTATTAAGAGAAGAAGGGTTTTGGGAAGGTGGAGTCACCAAATGAGATTCAATAAGCGATCATCAAAGGTGGAAAGGGAACTTCCTTTAGGTGGAGACGCCATACAATCTAGGGAAAGGATTTGGGATAGCTTGCCAAAGTTTCATTAGGATTCGGAAGAGGATTCAAAATCCTCCCCCGCAACAACACCAAAATGTTATCGCACAAGTTATAGGTTGGAAAAATCCTAAACCAACCATCAAATGGAGACAACTAAGAGAACACATACCATTGTCACCTTAGGAAGATATTCTCATCACTTTAGAGATGAAAGAATCATATCAAGGGGGCAATCTTGGTGGCCCAGGGGGGAATGAGATGGAAAGTGAAGAGATGAAAGAGGATTCCCCTATAGGTAAATATAATAAGTGAAAAAAGTCTTTGGAAAGAGTATTTATGGTAGAAAATGGTTTTGAAAAGGTATGATTACATAGAAAGGGTGATTGTACCTTCCCAAGACACAATAAAATCCAAGTAAGTACGTAATATGTTAGGTGGACCAGAAGGTTACGATTTATGTCCCTAATTGCAGTAGTAATCAATAATATATATGAGAAAAAAATATATAGTAAGAGATGAAAATCAACATGCTAAAATTCTAGTAAAATAGGAAAGAGGCAAGCTAGAAGATACTAGTTTATCAAAAGAATGAAAGAGCGAGACTCTAGCATGAAATAAGGTTGAAAGAAAAATGATTGCAAAGATTTAATTTGCAGACTTATGGATATCATTAACACTTTGTAAGTTCCCAGAGGTTGTCGGGAGATAGAAGCAATTTATCAAAGGTAACTTTATCCAACCACTTCGAAACTGGGATCTAGCCCTGCCAGTTTCAGAGAGGGATCTCTCTGTAAGATTTAACTATGTTTCAGGTTTCATATATTAGGCCAGTTAAATAAACAAGACTATGTTGTTTGTTTTATAAAATGGTTGAAATATTGTTTACGCATCCATTGGGCTATGGGGTCTATTTTATAAAGTTTGAGACCAAAGAACATATTTTATTAGGTCTTTTCACAGGGAAGGGTAATGCAAGTGTTGGATCCTTTAGAATTAAAATGATGAATAGAAGAAAAGATGAGATAATCAGTTAAAATAAAGAAGCATTTAAGAATTTATTTATCATAGCATCAAAAGAAAAACACTTAGATCTTTAAAACCCAAAAACAGAGTATGCGAAGATAAATTATGCAACTTTAACTCCCTTTAAATTATCAAATATAGAAAACAAAAAGGATTATGAAGAAAGATAAACCATTCAATGAAGAGGAGTAAACATCACAAATAGTTAACACGTAGGAATCCTATGAATCATCCTTTTATTACTAGTATATCTCTTGAGAAAAAATACAGTTCTTATAGCTTGCTTGGGCGTAACAATCAACCCTCAGTGCTTCAAATTTTGAAGTATTTATAAGAAAGATTACAAATGATCCTATCCTTAATGACTAGGACATGGCGTAGTCTAAATATAACTAAATAGATAACAAAATAAAAAAATATAGGAACTGCTAATGATCTGTCAGATTCTCCATGCTGATTTTTGGGGAAGGTTGTTGGCGAGTCATCAACATTGACTTTGACTTTTCTGCATGTTGACTTGGATTTTACACCTCATCACTTACTCTATCATAGTTCACAGATCTTCCCATCTCTTTTGACTGGGAATGGTGAATTTTAGTAACCTTCTATAGACTTCATCCATCTCTGTATATTTGGCAAAAGTTGTCTTGGTCATGAAAATATACTTGATTTCATGCTGGATACTGAGGTCCAACTACAAAGTCTCTAAAAATGCTTTGCCTATTATGCTACCTTGTATTCTTGAAAACTTAGAGCTATCCTTTTCCACCATGGAAATATTTTTCTTGTAGTCGAACAAAGTCATCAGCTTGTCATTTAAAACTAGTAAACTAGGAAAACCGTCCTTCCGCAAAGAATCAATCTTGTTGAAGAATATCTAAACTCTGTTGTCCATTTTTTGGGCTCTTTCCTCCAATTGCATCATTAGTGCTCTCTTGGTCATAAATTTCTTAACTTCGAGGATAGTCTCTGTCCTATCCTCAATTTCCAGACTTTCCAGCTCATCCTTAGTCTTGAAATTTAGAAACCTGATGATTTCATTTGCCTCTGTGGGCATTTCTCCTAGCTCTCCCTTTGTCCTGTCAATGGCCTGCCTACTCCTTAACACCAATTCGTGTTGCTCAAACATGATCTGCATGAGTGGCCAGATTTTTGTCATGGATTTTGAGATATCCATCCAAATGTTCTCTTTGGCTTCTGCTAGTGTTTTGCCCACAATTGTTTTCTTTTGCAGTTGTTGTATTTCCTGCTTAAGATTTTATGATGTGTGCCTCTCAGTGTTGTAGCTTTCCTGCAAGGAGGATTTAATTTTTTGGAGATTCTCTATTTCATGATGCAATTTTTTAATTTCTATTCCTTGTAAGCTCATCTCCTCCATTGACTTTGCTAGAGATTTAGATGTCTCTATAACTGTCACTGGGGAAGTTGATGGAAGTTTTGTTGTGGTAGTTATTGATGTTGTCATTGTACTAACTCCTATGAGGGGGACTGCACTCAGTGGAATGAATTCCATGGGCTCTGTCTGTTCCTTTTTTTTTACCAACCTTTCCAACTCTACTTCCACCTCCTTGATCTGTGCATTCTGTTCCATGATTAAATTTAGCATTTCTTCCTTTTCACCTTCTTTCTTGGACATCTCTTTGGCCCGTGAGTCTTCAGTAGCTGGCAATTTTAATTGTTTCCTCAAGGATGTTATGTCAACATTCTTTTTCTTTAGCAGTTCTTCAACTACATTCACATTGGAGGGGTCATACCCAATTTTAAGTACCATCTCTTCTAAATATTTGATCTTATTGTCATTTGCAAAAGATGACACTTTCTCCAACTTTAGTTGAGTCTAAACATTGTTCAGAGAAACCTGCAACTTTGCAACAGTTGTGGAAGTGTTTTCCAATGTTGAGAAAATCATTTCTTCAGTATCGTTGTGCAATTCCATCTGGTCAGCTGGATGTACCTCTGCAACATCAAACTAGAAAGTTGACCTTTTGTAATAAGAAATTTCCTTTGGTTGAGGCACCTGTGCCTGCAATAATTCCATATGAATTCTCCCCTTTTCAGTATCAAAGGTGGAGAGAATTCTATCTTGTGTTGTTGATGTTTGTTTCCAGAATCGGGCATAGGTGTTGTTGGTTAGCATCTCATTCTTTTTCTTAATCAGATTGTATTTTTCAAAAATACTTAGTCCTGCGGATCCTTGTGATGGTTGAGTGATCAAGGTGGTGTCAGTCTGCTTATTTGATGAAAAGGTAGACATCATTTGTTGATTTCTTGAGAACAATGGTGAATGTTCTTCCTCTACTACTGTAGTAGACTCAGTCTCTTCTCCCCTAGATCTATCAGGGATATGACTAATCTTGGGATTTTTCCTGTAAACCCAGAAATCCTCTACTGAGACTTTAGTGACTGATGGGGAGACTTCCTTTCTAGTCTTCTTCTCTACTAGTACTTGTGGAGTAATGGTTTTTGAAACACTGGCTAAAGGAGGTTGTTGTTCTAAGTCTTCCAAAGTGTTCATTTCCCACTCTGTCTGATTCATGAACTTCTCAATTTCGGGTTTGGGAACATAGCATATGGAGATATTTTATTCTTTAGCCTGTGTTCTGTGATAATGCCTCAAGGATCATAGTGCCACGGAAAACTGATGTTGAACTTCATCTCATTCAAAAGTTTATCGGCCATTTCCCCTATAGCTCAGTTGTTACAGATGAAAGGTCTTATCTATCCATTGATCCTCAATTGTTGTTTCTTCTTGAAAGGTACAAAATGAATATCATCTGAGTTAATCATTTGTATAGTATATTTCAGGGCGAATATACACACAGGAAAATATCTAGGCAATTTGTAGGGAGCCAACTCACATCCATAAATTCTAATCTCTGTGTGGTTCTGGTATAGGTACTAGTATTTGATCTTGGTGAGGTCTGAGAGGTGTAAAATTCCTTGGATTTCTTCACTTATCCTTGGTTCTAGTGGACCATTGAGAATACTTACCATTGGATGGTAGAACTGATCTATGAACTGATTGAAGGTGAAATCCGGTGAGTTCCTTCTCAACAGTGACGTCAGGATGTGACCGACTGTGGTTTGCCATTCTGATCTAGCTTCTGCATGGAAAACATAAACTTGTTTGTTTGAAAAAATATAAACAAGTATGCCAGTATTGAATAATATCGGAACATGCCTTCTGTGGGAAACTTGAACAGTTGTTCATGGATATTCTCGACCAAGAAACTGTTGTATTCGAATTGCATTGTGGTGCTCTCCTTAGTAGAGAAAATAGATAGATAACCCAAAATTGGTTCATCTACCCACTCGTCCGAGTAGTATCCAAGTAGGCTGCAAAGAGAGGAGATAATTTGATTTCCTTTTACTGAGAAAATCGATGAATGATACAAGGGATTTTATTTGGGTAATGGGGCACTCTTAGGGAGGAAAAGTTCAAAGATCTGCACTCTTTGGAGAAAAGACAAGTTTTGATACATTTCAGTTAGGACCTCAATGGTAAAAGGAGAAAAGGATTTGGCTCTGGTTATTTGCAGCATCTGGTTAATGGCTTTGGGTGTGATAGTGAACAAGGTCTCTCCAAAGGAAGAAACAATAGCTCTCTAGTCAAGAAGGTAATGCACCTGACATTTGAGGGAAAATTCGAGGAAATGATGAATTTCGGGAAACAAGTATAGTGGGAGATTGGACTCCCAGAGTCCAATCTCGTCACTCTAGTCTAAGAAAGTTTCTTTGAACCACGAGTGTAGCTCAGTGAAATTGAATTCACATTTGGGCTCGGAAATCAGGTAATCTTTTTCAGCCAGAGGGATTCGGTCGATGTCGACTGGAGGTGGGAGGAAAGGATTTTCATCAATTTCCGATTGTTTGGAATTTGGCTCCATCACTTTGACTGATCTCTATGAAATTTGAACAAGGGATGATGCCGACTGTGGATTCCAGGGATTAATGGAGATTGTGGAAGGAAAAAGTGCAGGGAATAGTGATTTTAGAGGTGTCTAGATCATGAAAAATGGAAGAATGGTGAAAATGAATAGGATTATATAGGAAAATAGGTATCTGTTGCAGGCGCAGGGAACAGGTCAGCAGGCTAACAGATATGTTTTCCTGTATTAATTAGCCAACGAATAACTCAGGTATGAGGTGGATGTTAAAGGATGGGTGATAGGTGATCGAGGATGATGTGGAAGGTAGTGATTAGATGATAAGTGAACTTGATATGACATGCGACAGGTGAGTAGAGGAGAATATGTTGATGGAATGGTGAGACATGACTTATAAGAGGCAAGTAGTGGAGTATGACATCACGGGACGGTGAGGTAGTGGAGTGTGATTTCACGGGGCAGCGGTGGTATAGGAATTTGATATGGCGGTTTACTCAGAGGGGGGGTAGGCAGTAACCGGTTTATAACAAGGGGGGTCCGAGTTAACAAAATGGTAACATGTTAGGATGGGGCCCACTGGGGAATACCACCAACTCGGCCCCACCCCGCCATTAAATGTAGAATGGTTGGGGGGATTCGATATTACTTGTCGGCCGTCAATCTGAGCATCATTTGGTCAGTCGTAGATCTCGACGCACTCTTTAATCATGGGGAGTGAATCATATTTCATCGCAGAAACTTAGGATAGTGTGGATTTGTGGGTTTTTTGTGCTATTTTTCTTTCAATTTGCCACCAAGGGGTTAGAACACAACCTTCTAACATCAAAATAATGAATCTCATCTAACATCATGCTTGTTTTTATTGAAGGAAATCCAACTAACCTATTTTCTAACCTATTTAACTAACACATTTAACCTATAATAGATTTTTGGGCTTAAAATTACTTTATCTTGGGGCTATTTGATCAATTTTAAATAGTTTGATCAAATTTGTTCACTAACTAACCTATCTACTTGGCTAAGATTAAACAATTTAGCCAAGCTTTATTCACTAATCCTATCAGCATAAATTCAAAAATACTTGACCATGGTTAAACTGTATGGATCAAGTCATTATTATTGCATGGGGCCTTATCCATTTTTATTTTATTCCCTGTTTTATTCTTTTTCTTTTCTTTCTTTTTTCTTTTCTTTTGAAAATAATTTGCAAAATGAAATATTATTTGTAACCAATTTACATCAAGAGTAAAAATTTTCAATCACCAGTTGATCCTATGAAACATAGGGTTATAACAATGGCTCCACCTGGGGATGGTGCTCTCCTTGCGAGGTGCCAAGAACCTGCTTCCTAATGTCTATAAAGATTTTCTCCATTGCTTATTCTGCTATATGATTTGTTTTTATTTTGAGAATTTGGTGGCACTGGTCAGTGGCTTAGGGCCTTCTCTGCAGGCTTCAACCATATGATCAACATCACCTACACACAAACTTAATGTAAATAAATGGTATGTACAATGGAAATATGAGATCTTTATTAGGGTGGAAAATAATGATTCAGCATCCTGCCATTCACAGGTCCACCTGGCAGGTCTGTTTCATCACTGTCTTTGAGAAAAATGTGTTATTTCCTCTGAATGCCTGAATGATGTAAGGGCATTTTCTTAAGCTATCAAAATTTCCATGTTTACTCTTGTCCTCATTCCTAGAATCCCATTTCAACACCAAATCACCCAACTCAAAATCGTCCTCTTTAGTTCTTTTGTCATAAATATTTTTGATACCTTCCTGGATAACCTGAGTCTTGTTATACACTTCTTCTCTGGAATGTTGCAATTAGATCATTTGATTTATTCTTCTTTGGGTATCATTTGGATCTGCTTGCACTTCCTGCAACAGTTTTAGGAAATCCAATTGATCGTTTAGTGATCAGTCTATCAACCCAGAGCACATGAACCAACTTAATATGCCAAGACTTCTTGTTCTCTTGTAGCGTTTTCTTAATGATATTCACTAGAATTTTGTTTGAGGACTCAACCAACCCATTTCCCTAAGGATAATAAGTTGTTAAGTGTCCCAAAGTAATGTGGTATTGTCTACAAAACTCTATAAGTCTTTTGGATCTGAAAGACGCTGCATTATCAACTATAATTTTCCCGGGGCATCCAAAACGAGACAAAATATTAGTTTCCAAAAATTTAATGATAACAGAGTCGGTAGCTTGCCTACATGGCATAACCTCGATCCACTTCATGAAGTAGTTTGTAGCTCTGAGGATCCACTTATATTGGCTCGAGGAGGGTGGTTGTATTTATCCTATAAAGTCTAAACCCCATTGTTGGAATGGAGCTTCAACCGAGATGGGTCTCATGGGGAGAGGCATAATCTTCCTTTTACCTTCAAAAACCTGGAACTTGTGGCAAGAAGTGACTTTCTGATGAACATCAACAAAAAATGTAGGCCAGTAGAAACCAACTCTGAGAATCTTGTTAGTTGTGGTATTCCAACTTAGATGTCGGCCACAGTCCTCTGCATGGAAATCCTGCAATACCCTGTCAGCTTCATCCTTCAATAGGAAATTTATCAAAATACCTCCAGGGTGTTTCCAATAAAGGTTTCCTTCTAGAATACAATATTTCAATGCTTTCAGTTTAATAAATCTGGCTTTGGTCTTAGTCAAAACAGGAGGAGCTTGTAAGTTATGAAGTACAAAAATGAGGTCTGCGTACCAAGGAGAGTTTAAGAATACCTCTTTTACATTTGGAGTTTCCTTCTCTTCCTTCTCGTCAATTGCAGCCAAAAAACTAATGTCTAGAGCATGAAAATTGGACTCAACCATTAGTTTGGCCAAACCCTGGCCTTTGATCAGTTTAGTGGGTATTATTTCTATGTCATATTCTAGAATAATTGCAATCCACTTTCCTCTCCTACCATTTGGATTATCCTAAGTCAGGATATCTCTTATCATGACATTTAAAACATATGCAATTGTGTAAGACTGGAGAATATAGACTCTGAAATCTTTTATGGCCTTTACCAAGGAAAAACATTGTTTCTCCATTATGTTTTAGTTCAATGCAACATCTCTCAAAGATTCGCTGAAAAATGTTATGGGTTGTTCATACCCTTTGTTGTTTTTCTGCAATAGTATTATTGTGATGGTGTGTTCAGAAGAGAAAGAGAACAAAAATAAATCTTTGGTGTAATCTAGGCTGATCAAAATTGGGGCTTGGGTGAGTGCATGTTTCACCTGCTCAAATGACTATTTGGACTCGGTGTTCCATCTGCTTTTGGTGTCCTTTTTTAACATATTTTTGATATTCCTAAGAAGTTCGGCCAAGTTGGGTATGAATCTTCTTAGGAAATTTATTTTCCCAATGAATTATTGTAACTCTATGTTGTTCCTAGGGTGTTCCACTTTTTAGATGGCTTCTATTTTGCTGGGATCTATTTTAATTCCATCGTTAGAGATTATGTGCCCCAACAACTTGTTGATACTGAGAGGGGGGTGAATCAGTATCAAGTACAATTAAAAACCTTTTTCAAATTAGACTTAAACCATTAAATTATATCCAATGAGAAATGAACAATAGTATAAGATTTACACCAATACACCACAATACACCATGCATAATATATGAGAAATAATCAATAGTTTTTGTTCAAGGGAAGTAATGCCTTCCAAAGGTAGCTACAGATTCCAAATGTAAAGGGAGGGATAAACCTCCAAGAGGAATATACAATCCTCCAATATCAAGAGAGATTTGAACTCTCCATCCTTTCCCCTTCCTTCCACCGAAGAATATATGAGAGATAATAAAACTTTACATTAAATCATCACCATCAG
>ML840674.1:56657-71977 GCA_009831015.1 Picea engelmannii | reverse complement strand
GGTAACCTTAGTGGCCTATCTTTCTAGGTTCTTACACGAGGTGACTGTGAAGGGGAAAGTCTTCACGGTACCTAGAATTGACATTGACCAAACTCACTCGGGCTCCTTGGAGGGTATACCCACGATTATATGTGGGAGCTTGCACCAGGGTGTAAGTCCGTTAAGAAGGTCGTTAGCGTAACCTTTCCACCCTAGCCCAGCCCCTTCTCATCTCATTGTTGTGACGTTGGATTTCATCACCAACTAGTGACTTCGGAATTAGAAGGTCTTGTTTGCTTGGTGTTGCTTCCTAGATTTTATTTACTAGCGCGTGTTGTTTTTACCAAAGTTGACCATACAGCTTTCTTCGTGAATTTTTTCACTCGTTTACAATAGCTCCTCCACGTTGTTCATGTAGAATGCAGGGTTTATCTCCAGAGCATCTAGAAGGTTCTCAACCCTTGCCTACAAGTACACCTGAGGGCTCTCCTCGGCAAAGTGAAGTCACAATCGTCACCATGCCACAAGTGGAACGAACTGACTCTCTAGAACATTTTCGAATTACAAATACTCGAGAATATTTTCGACTTCACCGTGATTCTAAGAAACCATTTATGCGATTGAATTATTCCGGAGACTTAGTTGTTACGTCTTCTGGATCACCAGTTGGACCCTTTCCAGGCATAGAAGGCCAAGATCGTTTTTGGTCTACAGGTGTTTTCCGACAGGACCTTTTTGGTCCAGGTTCACCTGTGATTTCCAAAATCAACCCACCTATGATTTTTGAAATCTCTAGTCCAGAGACAGTACCATTGACTACCCCTTATCACTTTACCATCCCAGCCGAAATGGCCCATCGCATAGATACTACAAGTGTTCCAACTGGGTTTACTACGGTTAGTCTTGCTCCCATCAACACCCCGTGAACGCCCAATGTCACTCCGACACTACCACCCAGATATCGTGCGTTGAATGCTTCCATTCACAGTCCTACGCAAACACCATCCGGCTCTCCTGGTGGTCCTTCTTCTTCCGGGCACTCTCTTTCCAGTTTTATTCCGACACTCCCTCAATTTCCTTTTGGAGGACCTTCTTCATCTTCTACTGGCAGTCTTTATCCTAGTGGCACTATTTCTTCATTCACACCAAATTACCAGATTCCCATCGGTGGAAAATTTCACCAAGGTGGTATGACTCAACCCCCTCTCAGTAGGCAAATTCCTTTTGGAACACAAATCCCAATTGGAACACAACCCCCAATTGGAATGTTTCCCCCAATTGGAACACCACCTTCGATGGGAGGACTGACCCCACCTTATGGGAAAAACATACCTCCCTCCTTGGCCCAGTATTGGAATCAGTTGATACAACATCCTCCTCAATTGACTGGAGGGAAGCAGTTTCCATCTGCATCTGTAATACCCCCTAGTATGGGCCAACCATATCCCAGTTCGTTCAATCCCATTTGGGGGGCGAATGCTCAAAATCAAGTCCCTGTTCCAGGGTATAATCCTATGAGCTACTATCCTCTTCAACTGCCACCGAATCTGCCTAGGTCTTCACATTATATGTAGACTGCTTATGGTCCTACTGGTTTGTCGACGGGGATTCCTCCCCAAAGCCACCAGTACCCGTAGGTGAATCGACAGTTACCTCTTATAGCCACTTTGGATCTTCCAGATTTGTCAAGGATTTTAAATGATCCAATTCGTCACTCTCCCCAATGTCCTTCTATACCATCCAAGCTACCATTGGACATTCCTAAATTCGACGGCAAAGCGGGAGAGGACCCGAACAATCATGTTATGAATTTTCACCTATGGTGTTCATCCAACTCATTGATGGATGACTCTATTCATTTACGTCTTTTTCAACGATCCCTCACAGGTTCTGCTGCGAAGTGGTATATCGAATTGCCACGAGGTTTCTTCTCTGACTTCAACACCTTAGATATGGATTTCCTCACACATTACCAGTTACCGATTCGTTATGACACAGGGACTGAGATTTTTACTTCTTTCAAACAGAACAAGGCCACTCATATATCCGATCACATTCATGAGTGGTGATGGCGATGACGTCTTATTAAACTTGAACTCCCCGATCAGTTGCTGGCAGAATGGTTTACCAAATCGTTTGTGAATGACATCGATCATGACATTGCAATGGGTGGAGTAGTCACGAAAGAACATGCCATAAGTCGTGCTCAATATCTTGACCTCGTTTACTCGCAAATGGGTACCCTTTACGATTTTCTACCTGACTTACCTCGTCCTTCCACTTCCACAACTTCAACTACTCCAGCTACTTCGCATGCAACTGATGGTGTGATTGGCACTTTCCAGGCCCAACCACATTCCACCTCAAGCACAAACCCCAAACCTTCTTCTTCTAATGTTCAAAATGCTCCGTCTCCTGCCCCTCCCACTGGGAAGACTTCTGAGGTAAATGCCATCCAATCTACCCCAACCAGTAAAAACAAATCTAAAAAGGGGAGAGGTAAGAATAAGGAGGACAAAAATACTTCTCAATCAGAGCAAACAAAAAATACACCTGTTGAAGATCAGGATAAGCGCAAACCTCGATACCCTTGTCTTATCTGTGGTGATGATCACTACATGAAGGATTGTCCATGATGCACCGAGGTCACTAAGTTCCTTCAAAAAGATCCAAAACCACCTGCACCCACCATTTTGTCCCAACCCTTCCTGTCTCAACAACAGGCTCAGTTGGTCATTCATGACCAACCCTCATCTTCTACTACATCCTATGTTTTGATGTGTACTGGCGATTCTAAGAAGAGCGACGTTGCACTCACTACTCGAGCCAAGGATTATTCTCCCTCTAAAGAGAAGGTTGATGATCTACTACCTTCCTCGGCACAACCCTCTCTCACAACTCCACCTACCAATGGTCCTCTTCATCTCGAACGACCGAGCCTCGACATAGTTCTGCGACCCCCCCCAAAGGGCATCATTCAGAAATCATCTTTCAATCCTCATGCTCATGCAACCTAGAACTATAACATTGTCAAAGATCTGGCCCAAGCACCTTCTGCGATGTCAGCCCTTGAAGTCCTTCAAACTTGTCCCTCACAAGGGAAGGCACTGTTGAAAGCTATCAGTGGAATCGACCCAACGGATACGAATTTAATAATATTTGACTTGGAATATCACATTCCAAGGTTACCCCCTCAACTCGTGTTCCAGATCCAAGTAATTGTCTCTGACAAAAAAAATTGTCGAACCGTTATCGATGAGGATGCCTCGACATGTGTTATGTCTCTTGCTTGTTGGAAAGCCATTGGCTCTCCTTCTTTGAATGAATCCCAGAATACTCTTAAATCCTTCAATGGATCCAATTTTAAGACCTACGGTGTCCTTCCTTCGTTGCCCATCATGTTAGAAGGAAAAATGGTCCAAGTCGAAGTGGAAGTCTTTGACGCTCCCCTTGATTACAATCTTCTGCTTGGCCACAGCTAGATCGATTCCATGTGCATAGTTGTGTCGATCCCTTTCCATGTGGTACGTTTCCCACATCAAGGTAAGGTCGTTACCATCAACCAACTAGCCTTCTTTAATTCGGATACCCATACTGGCAATGTATCGATCATCGCTAAAACCCCACTGGGTTATGAGAACGTCAGTGTAGGCCTTCTAAAAGACTCTTCACTAATGGGTACTTTCCCCATTCCACCGCCCGATGTTCCATGCTCGTCTGTTGCTTCCATAAACATGATATCCCCCTTGCCTCACGAACTTCCTATGTCTCACGACCCCTAGATAGTACCTGATCCTGGAGATCATCTTCATTATGGCGATGAAATGTCGTTAAGTCCGGTTGAATCCACCTATCAGGCCATTCAATCGACAATGCCTTCTACCCCTTCTCTTGGTGAGTTGTCTCCCAATCCTTTTTGTGTCATTTTTCCCTCAGACGAGATGATCATGTCTATCATGGAAGACACCCCTTGGGACGATGGGCATCATCATTCCATCCTCTTTCTGGAGCAACATACCATTGAGAACTATCAACGGATCTCGACCCCGTCGACCATTGTTGTCATTTCTATTGTTCCCGAGTCTGCACACGATGTGTTTTTTGAAGGGAACTTACGCAATATCTCACCCACTATTCCCCTTGACATATCCATCAAACCTGGGATTGTCGAAAATGTCCATATCGGAGCTTCATGTTCTTCTGACGAAGTCATCACCTACACATCCCTTTTCAAAGAGTTTCGTGACATCTTCACCTAGAGTTATGAAGAAATGTTGGGTATCGACCTTGAGATTGTGATACATGAGATAAAGACATACGATGATGCTAAACCCGTTTGACAAAGCCTTCGTCCAGTTCACCCACGTAAAGTGGCTGCCATCAAGCTCGAAGTCGAGAAACTTCTTAAATACGGCTTTATTTCTCCGGTGGCTCTCACAGACTGGGTTTCAAATCTTGTCCCAATCGACAAGAAACAAGGCACAATTCGTGTATGCGTTGATTATAGGGATATCAACAAAGCTTGTCCCAAAGACAACTTTCCTACCCCCTTCGTCAATCATATTGTCGATGATTTCACCAGAAGTGAAATCTTCTCTCTCATGGATGGTTTCTCCGGGTATAATCAAATCATCATTGCTCCCGAGGATCAACATAAGACTGTTTTTATTTGTCCTTGGGGTACTTTTTCCTATCGGAAACTTCCTTTCAGTCTCAAGAATGTTGGCGCAACTTTTCAATGCGCTATGTCTTATGATTTCCATGATATCAAGCACATCATTCAACCATATTTGGATGATTTACCCGCTCACTCAATGCGCCGAGTCGATCACCCAAAACACCTCCGAGCCATTTTCGTCCGCTGTCGGTTCTACTGTATACATTTGAATCCTCATAAGTGCATTTTCTGCATGGAATCCGATCGACTTCTAGGTTTTATCGTTTCGCGTCAAGGGATCCAGGTGGATCCTTTAAAGGTTGAGGCAATCCTTAATCTCCCTCCTCCTTCTACACTTCGCCAGTTACAAAGTTTGCAGGAGAAAGCAAACTTTCTTCATCGTTTTATCCAAAATTACGCTGAGATAACTCGTGGATTTACACATCTATTAAAAAAGGATTCAGAGTTCGTCTGGGATACCATCGCCAACAATTCTTTTGAATCTTTGAAATTGTCCCTAACGCATGCTCTTCTTCTCTTTCCCCCCAATTACAGTCGTGATTATTTCCTCTATCTTGTTACCTTGGATTATACCATTGGTATGGTTCTCATCCAAGAGGATGATGCTACCGACAAACATGTTATCTACTACTTGAGTCGAAGTCTAACACCTACTGAAATCAAGTATTTACATGTCAAAAAACTGGCCTTGGCTATTGTCCAAGCCGTCCAACGCTTTCGGCACTATATCCTCTCGCACAAGACTGCAATGATTTCTCACTACAACCCTATGCAACATATTCTTACACGTCAATTGCTAGGGGGAAAGTACTCCAAATGGATTGTGATTCCCTGGAAGTTTGACTTGGAATTCGAACACGCCAAGTCCAAGAAGTCCTTAGTTTTTGCTGAGTTGATATGCGATTTTCCCCATTCTACAATGGAAAATGTAGCAGCTGATTCATTACCCAATGAATCTCTTTTCCTTATCAACACTGATGATATTCGGTATGGTAATATCATTATATATCTCCAAACCTAGACTTTCCGGCCAACTTTGTCTAGTACTAACCGATGTCGCATATGCTATCAAGCTCGTCAATATATTATCCTCGGGGATACTCTTTATTGTCGGGGGATTGACTCTGTTTTTCGACATTGCCTAACGTTTGATGAAGCCGAGAAAGCTCTGAATGACTTCCATTCTGGAGCATGCGGTGGTCATATGTCTGGGTATGCTACTGTCCAGAAAATCTTATGAGCAGGGTATTTTTGGCCTTCATTATTTAACGACTGCATAATCGCCGTTCAAAAATGCCATGCTTGCCAGACCTGTAATAACAAGATATGGTCACATATTTCTCCTCTTCACCCTGTGGTCTCAGTTGGTCCCTTTGCAAAATGGGGCATCAATTTCATGACATGTCACCCTCACTTGGTTGAGAAGCATGGTTACATCATTATAGCCATCGATTACTTTACGAAATGGGCCGAGACGATGCCGACATTTGACAACACTGGAAAGAACGCAACATTATTCATTTTTAATCACGTCATAGCTCGTTTTGGTGTTCCCCAAGCTATAGTCACTGATCAGGGTAGCCACTTCAGAAACTTCACGATGTCTGAACTTACTGAAAAGTTGGGTCTTCGCCATGATAACTCAACACCCTATTACCCACAAGCCAATGGCCAAGTCAAAGCAATTAACAAAGTTCTCGTAAATATGCTCCGACGGATGATAGGGATTCATAGAACAAGTTGGCACACAATGTTGTTTTCGGCATTGTGGGCTTACTGGACATCCGTCAAGTCTGCCACTCGGTTTACACTTTTCCGGTTAGTCTATGGTGTGGAAGCTATTCTCCCGATTGAATGTGAGATACCCTCTTTAAAACTAGCTGTTAAAATCCTACCAAACACTTCTGCTGAGGAAGAACATCTATTGTATCTTATGCGATTAGACAAAACTCGATGCGATGCTACCCTAGCTATAGAAGCTCAGAAGAAAGGTGTCAAGGCCCAATACGAAAAACATGTCAAGCCTCACGTTTTCTCTGAAGGAGATCTCGTTCTCCTCTATGATCAAGATCGAGATATGGTAGGGGCTGGAAAATTCAAAGCCATGTGGCGAGGTCCTTATATCGTTCGACGAGTTTTGGAAAAAGGAGCTTATGAGTTAGTAGATTATGATGGTATCCCTTTGAGTGAACCCAATAATGGGTTGTACTTAAAGAAGTACTATGCATAAAATCATCTGTGCACGAGTACTTGTATTTTTATTGTATCATACTTCTTGTGTGTTACTGTAGCTTGCTTTTGTTGTTATCTGGTCTCTACCCTTATGTGACGTTGTGTTTTATTTCCAGATGTCGGAGTCTTCGCTACCCTATATTAGCTTCACTGATGGCGCTAGTCGTAGTACTCAGAACCTTGCTTCTGCTGCATGGGCAATTTACGCCCCTACAAATGAACTTGTCTCCTTACGAGGTGTATGTCTCGGCCGTGCGACCAACAATATTGTAGAGTATAGCGCCATTATTGAATTATTGGTTGATGCTATCTTGCTCGGAATCCGTCATTTGGTTGTGCAACTCGATTCACAGCTTGTAGTACTACAATTAAGTAATGTCTATACTATTCGAAGTCATACTTTGTTACGGGTGTATTTGCAAATTCGCCTCTTGGAACGCTATTTTGATTACATTGAATATCAACATATTCCTAGATATCTAAATACATTAAGTGATGCATTGGCTAACTATGTATTAGACAGACATTTTGATCATTTATAAATCAATCACATCAATTTTCATAACATATGATAAACCGGTAGAAGCCGTCTGTATATATAACGATCAAAAGAGTTTTTTACAAAAAGTTTTGTCCGAAGACCAAAATGTCAAAATCTGAAGCTCATAGCTTCTACAAAGTGATGTCATGGATGATGTTCATGGTAACACACGACTTCCCGAGCAACTCTATGGAGTATTCGACTCATGGACTCTGACACTCCTACTGTATGACACTGATCGCGTCGTGGAACCTCTCCAAGAGGCATGTCTGGAATATCTGCTATCAAACCCTCTAGGTTTTGTTCCACTGCTTGGTAATCCCTGGCTTCCCATTGTGGCACAGGTGCTACCTCTCCTCGCTGTTGAATGGGAGAAGTACCAGGAGGTCGGTAAGGTCCAACATATATGTCATCAAAAAATGAATTTCGTATTTAGTCTTTGGATGAACATATAAAAAAAAAAACATTTGAATATGATAAAATTCACAAAAATATTTAAAAAGGAAAAAATTATGTACTTCTTACCAAGTTACCCCCACTGAGCATCCTCTGGAAGTACTAAGTCCGGATCTCCTCGGAAATACAACCCGGCATAAGCATAATCGTCAACCATCAAAATCTGTGGTTGAAGCCAGTCAAAGAAGGTATCATCATACTTGATGATCGGTCCAGCTACGTGCTGGGCCATGAGCTGACACCATCTCAGCATTCTTGGATCCCTGGGAGCCAGTAAATTCCACTCAACCTGCAGTCTCAGTAATGGAACCCTCTCGAGAAAGAAGGACACTAACAAAGATCCGTACCAGAATTGCTTTAGGTCGCCTCGTCTGCATTTGGTCAACTTCCTTTTGATGCTATGAAGCACTGCACCTGCCTAGTTGAAAACCCGAGGTTTAGTACACTCAATAGCATACTAGAAGTAACTCTGTAGTGCCATGTGAGGAGTGGAGCTCCCTGCCATTCGAGCTATGGTGAACAAGATAGTATGAAGGGTCAAATCCCGTACCCCCCAAATATCTACTTTCCCTTTCTTCCTCCTTGCCTCGGGAACACAGTGTAAGTAGTAGTACTCACTCATGGGCAAGCCACCACCTCTGCTACCAGTCAGGCTCATGTGGTACCCACGCCGTGACAATCCAGTCAAGAAGCAAATGTCCTCAATATCTAAGGACAGTGTGTGGACCCCTACATGAAATACCTACTAATCGGGATCCCACATACGCACAAGGTACTCTAATAACCTGACTTGGGCCCTCATGCCCGGGATACGAAAGTACTTCAGAAGACCACAGTTTCTCAAAGAAGTAATAGTGGGTGGATGATTTCTGGCAATGGAATTGTCTTCTTTGTCCTCCCTTTCATGCCATTCAAGAACCATTTTGATGGCCAATTACCTGCATAAGAAGCACAAAAAGAGGATTAGCAACTCTATTCATGAATTGGTTCTCTTTCATTGAGTAATTTAAAAAAAAAAAATTGTGCTTTGCGGTTCTCGCAGGTGCCCTTTAGGCACAGTGTGAGAACCTCATAGGCTGCTGTGGGCTCACCTACGAGAATGACCCATTCTCGCAGGTCCCATGTAGCTCACCTACGAGAATGGCTGAGCACAAGTAGGGCTCACAAAACCAACTCAAAAAATGAATTTTAACCAATGAAAATGAAAAATTAAACCATGAAAGAGTAGAGGACAAAGAGCCTACCTCACTGTCGCTGACAGCTCAATGAATGGACGCTCGTAACTCCCGCAATCTGACACTGAACTTCGAGGGTAAAAGAGGGGTTTTTTGGCTCAAATAGTGGAAAAGTGAGAATGATATGGTAAAAAGAGTTTTACTCCTTTATATTTACTTTTACCATGTTATCTTCCATTTTATAATTATTTATTTATTAAACCCTAATCCCTAATGTCCTTTTGAGTGTAACTTTTGCAGGCATAATGACTTCGATGTTCATGTACAGGGATGCAGACGTATTTTTTCTTTGTCATCGCATGTTTTGATTGTTTTTTATGGTATTTTTTATAAAACCTTGAGCGTGGTCTTTGTCTGTTCTTGCACTCAAAAATACATGAGAATGCGATCAAGCATACTTTTATCACTTTTTCAGGCTCAACAAGGTTATACGAAAAAGGAACCCCCCTGGAGTCCTCTTTAAGCTCTTTTCAGACTCTCTAAACATGAAAATATAGCCAAGTGACCTTGCTATTTTCACACTCGATAAAGTATTTGAAGAAAGCGTCTGGTGGGCGATAATTTATCTCTTTTTCGGTCTCATCAGACTACTTTATGAAAAAGGAATTGAGAGAGTTCTCTTTTAAGTGTTTTTCCAGACTCTATAATCATGAAAAACCTTCGAGTTTTCTATCTTTGGACTCATTAAACAAACATCGACAGACTCATAATGGGACCGAACCACTCCTTCTTAGGGTTCGTTAAACATACTCCGAAGGACTTATTCGAAGGATAAGCTTATATCAACAAGCATATGTTATCCTCCTCAAGATTGCGTAAAAATAAAGAGGTACTCGCCAGAAATGGTGGGGGGAAATTTGGGAAAGGGATATGTTATCATCTTTGTATTGATTGGCAGTAAGTGTCGCTCTTGAACATGACACCCCCTATTTATTATATTTGAATCCGGATTGGGAAATCCATTTGTCTCTCATTCGATTTGCTACAAGGTCATTCCCTGTTTCGTCTTTGAGTCAATGCTGCCAAATCATTGGTTGTGTCATCCATATGTTCAAGAGAAGTCCATATGAAACCTCTATTGAGTCGGCCATCTGCAGTTGTCCATTCTCTCCGTGTCGGCCTTCCCTGTGTCCAGTCCAATTTACATCATACTCTATTTTACCTTCAAAATCTATTACTCATTTCATGTCATTGATGGGGGATACATCAAGGCCCTCCTATGACGATTTTTGTTCCGTCGACTTCAGCTCATTATCCAGAAACAAGACTTAGAAATTCTTTGGTACCTTGGAGCTTGCATGCCTCAATGGCAGGTTTCCTCGCTTTTGACAATGGGTTTACATCATTGACCCCTGATCAAAATATTCCATCGGCTGTTCGACTTCAACTCACTCATTCACACTCGATGGATTGTACTAGAGTACCTTGGGAGTCATTGACATCAATGGTGATTTCCCTTGCACTTGTTAATGGTTTCATCAATGACCAGTAATCAAGTGGTTTATGCCATGTTCGACTTCAACACATGTAATCACATGGTTAGATTTGTACTTTTGGGCGACAAGATCGAAGACCCTGGATATCATCTCTTTGTCCAGGTTGTGATGGAGTATGTATAATTTGTGACACATAGATCCACTGTGTATGTCTCGTGGCTATGTCATCTTAATTTGAAATTTCTCGCATAGATCCACAGTGTATTCCTGGTGGCTATGCTATATTTTGAGGGCATGGATCCACAGTGTATGATTGGTGGCCATGACCCATGTCTACAATTTTCATCCGTCTGTGATCGGAGTATGGGAATGCCTACCTCAGAATTGCTATATATGATATTCTGCAGATGCTTGGGTGTTCGTAGGTTTTCGATTAGGTGTGCTCCTGGTTTCCAACACACACATGCAGTTTACAAAGTCTTTCAGCTGTCACTGGTTCCGGCCTCATACTTTGGGGGCAATTTTTTTACCCATGATTTTGTTCATCATGATGATGTATTGATGTTGGTGTACTCAGGCTCTTCATAAGAACTTTCTCCTAAGAAAACTGACATTCATCTCTTCCCAGAAAACTCATTTTTGAAGAGAGTTCGCAGGTTGCTAGTATCCCAAGGTGCAAGAATGACCCATTCTCATAGGATGCCTTAAGATAGGGTGAGAACTTCTCGCACTGTGTAACATAGCTAGGGTGTGAACCTTCTCTAAAGCATGGAAAAAGATGAATTCTCGATGGTTCTAGAAGGGAATCTTCTAGAATAATGGGTTGGCATTCGAATGGTTATCCTTGTACTGGATTCCCTGATATTGTGGGATCATTCTTATCTAAGTAACCATCTCATTCTCTCCTATATATTGATGGAATTCTCATGGAAAAGGTTAAGCAAGATTCATTGGAGAATTGGTGAAAGAATTGTGTGAAGGACTTAGCTTGAACAGGAGCTTGGAGACTCTAGCAAGTCTATCAAGAGGGTTCGATCTTCTTCATACAAGGATTGAGAAAGCATGTGTGTTGGATCCAAGAGCCATCGAAAGGAAGCTTATGACATCAAGGCGATTAGGTTGTAATCTTTAATTTCAATCAATATGATACAGTGGCATGTCCCTTTCCCATAAAGATATTCTCACTTTATTGTGTAATTCCTTGATCATACACATAAGTTGACAGTTGAATATATTTTGCTATCTTCACTTTAGTTGTTTTTTTTTGTCTTGGTCTTGACCTCACAAGAGAATCAGAGTGAAGCAGGAGCAACAGAGACCCTAGGAAGCGATACTAAGGTATGTTACTTGCTCCTTCCTACTAGCTAATTCAATGGTCAAAACTTAGGGAAAGAGTCATGTCCTGTCCTGTTTTGTTCTAGATCCAGGTGGATCTAGGGAGATTTTTTAGTGTCTGCACCTATCGATTAGTCCGATAACAATATCAACTAAGGGAAAGGAATTATGTCACTCTAGAAGACATGCATAAAAGTGTAGTGAGCGTAGAAGTGAATCTACTAGCCAGAAGAGCCTTCCACATCTTCCTCAGATTCCAAATTAGATTCCATAGTCAGAAGTATGGAAAGAATGATGGAAATATTAACCATCTCTGAGAGGAATCCACTGAGGGAAAATCATCCAGCCCCTTAGATCAAAAATCCAAACTTCAGAAGGAACCCTCCCTAGATCAGACAGAGAGATCCGAGAGATCAAAGAGAGCAAAGGGGTCATGATCAACAGATTAGACCACCTCTTCAGGAGAATTACGCTGATGATGGGGAGGAGGTAATCGATGAGTTGGATGACATTCACATAAACCTCATGGGAGTCCACGATGATGACTCTATTTTTCTGACTCAGGAAGAACAAGAGCTCTTTCTCCTCTCATGAACAAAGGTGAATGAGGAAGATGAAACAGAACAGCGGGCCTTTAAGAATTTCATAATGGATATGCGCATATAGTATAACTTAAGGAGCAAGAAGACTAATGAAAATCCCACAAAAAGGCTATTGAAGTGAAGAAGACGTCTGAGGCCAAGAAAACCTCAGATACCTCTCTCAAGAAAATCCCTGAGAAGAATAATGTCGAATCTTCTGCAAAGAAAAACCCTGAAATCTCACAAATATCAAATAAAACTGAGGTTGCATCTACTAGTCAACCAAATAATCCTTCCCAAAGAAATATGACAGAAAAACCAGAAGTGTAGAGCTTAAGAAAGATTTCCACCACCTTCAGTCTGGAAGGGGAACTAGCCAAATTGAAAATTCCTATTCCCCTATCCGAATTGATGAGAAAAAATTCTTACAGGTCGCAGGTGATTAAAGCATTAAGCATCGAACTAGAGATAGGTACAAATACATTGAATATTGGATTAGGGATGCACTCAGACACCGTAAATCTGACTGATGATCAAACCGAGTTGTTGTTCGGCCCTAAAGTAGAGGAACAAACTGATAATGGTGTTGTTCCCCCATTCTATATTAGTCTGAATATCCATGACAAAATCTTACACAATGTTATTCTCGATTCCGATGCCTCTCACAACCTGATGCCCAAAGTTGTGATGGATAAGTTGGGGCTTGATGTCACGCGACCCTACAAGGATTTGCACTCTTTTGACTCCAGCAAGGTCAAATGTATAGGGATAATTAAATATTTATGCATCACGCTAGCTCAAATCCAAGTGAAAAGTATGGTGATGGATATCGTGGTTGCAAACATTCCCCTAAAATACAGTATTTTTCTATCAAGATCTTGGGGAGATGACCTGAAAGGCACCTTGCAGCTAGATATGTCTTATGCAACCATCCTGGTATTTGGACAACAAAGAAGACTGTACAGAGAGCCTTTGATGAAGTATATGGTCAACAGTCAGGAAAAACCACATAACTACCCATTATACTCTGCACATTCTGATCTGGATTCATTCATATTGTACAACGATGGTGATCTAGATAATCAAATTTCTTAGTTCGAATATGATGCTCTTGACATTATATAAGATAAATAAATCACTCAGGTAAAGAACATTGTAACATTAGAAAGTGATGAACTACTAGCAGAGTTCTGGAGTATGGACTTTGATGGAGCTGTGAGAAAAGAGGGAGATGGAGCTGGAGTCTGGTTGCACAATCACAAATCAAGGTATTCATAGAGCCACTCTTACAAACTAAATTTCCAGTGCACTAACAACATGGTTGTGTATGAAACTTCGATGCTCGGCCTAAAACTACTAAAGAAAGTTGGTGCCAAACAGATTATGGTAAGAGGTGACTCCGAACTAATTATTAAACAAATTAAAGGTGAGTATGCGGCTAAACATCCTAGTCTTAGGGATTATAGGAATGCTTCTTTGGATGCTCTTCAATGTTTCACGGAAATTGACTTGCAGGTAATGCTCAGGGGACATAACATACTAGCATATGGATTGGCTACTTCAGCATCTACATGCAAAATACCTTTCCATCCCACTCACCAATACACAATAGAAGTGAAATGGAGGCCAAATGTCCCGGACAACATTAGATACTGGTAGGTATTTAGAAATCATGATCAAATTGAAGACTTCCTACAATGTAAGAATGATTTCAAATGTACAAATATAGACTTAGAGAATGATGATGATAATGTAAATAAATCTGTTTTTGAAAATGGTAGTGTAAATAAAGTAGATTAAGATGAAGTGAATGAAAATGAAGTAAATTCTGGTATTTTACATTTGAAAAACAATGTGTTACCTAGAGGTTTAGTTCCTCTAGAAGACCTGTTTGATTTTAACAATGTAGCGAAAAAACCAAAAATTGAAGCTAGTGGTAAAGAGGTCGAAGAGTGTAACATAGGAACAGAGGAAAAACCCAAGATGATAAAAATTTCCAAATCTCTACCCCCTAAGAAAAAATGCAAATATATTGAACTGTTTAGGGAATATGTAGATGTGTTTGCTTGGGGTTATGAGGATTTAAAATCTTATGAGACAAGTATCATACAATATTGGATCCCAATAAAAGAAGAACACAAACCTTTCAGGAAGAAACTTAGAAGAATCAATCCCAATTTGCTTCCCCTGATAGAGAAGGAAATCAAAAAAATGTATGATGCCAAAATTGTAGTCCCCTTGAGATTTTCCAAATGGGTTTCTAATATAGTTCCTACTAGGAAGAAAACTCGTGAAATCAATATTTTCATTGATTTTAGAAACCTGAACAAGGTTTCCCTCAAAGACAATTACCCTTTGCCCAAAATGGACCAAATCTTACAAAAGGTAGTTGGGGCCAATAGGATCTACTTACTAGACGGTTTCTCGGGTTACAACCAATTCCTTGTCCACCCAGATGACCAGGAGAAAACAACATTCACCACACCCTAGGGAACTTTCATGTACGTGAAAATTCCCTTTGGTCTGATGAATGCTAGTGCCACTTTCCAAAGAGCAATGGACATTGCTTTTGTGGACAAGCTTGGAAGATTTATAGTCATATATATGGATGGTGTGACTGTCTACTCCAAATATGACGAGGAACATTTAAAACATCTCAAACGAGTGTTTGAGAAGTGCATAAATTTAGGGATTTCATTGAATCCAAAAAAGACCCTTTTTGGTTTAGAGGAAGGCAAGTTGTGTTGGAAGATTGGTTCTTGTCATTGATGTCAAACCTAGTCACAGGTTTTGGACCGCAATATTGATAAAGGTATTTGGACATGAAGGACAATGCACATGTATATA
>ML840674.1:0-25951 GCA_009831015.1 Picea engelmannii | reverse complement strand
TACAAAATGGTTTTCCTTTCCAAAATGTGAAGGAAACTGAGAAATTATGGACTACACCTAGTAGAGAGTAATCATTAAGACTTGAGATTGAGGAGTTCTCAACATCCATCTCAGCAGATCCTTTATGTACTTCAAAAATCAATCATCCAAAAGAAGAGGATCTACATAGCATGATGAAGGAGAGCATAGAAATTACTATTGATAAACATCAAGATTACATTGAAATTTGGTTTCAAGAGGTCATCAGGCCACAATAATATTCTCTTCTTCAACACCTTCTGATGCCAAAACAAGTAGGTTGGTTGGTTCTTCATATCCAGGTAATCACTGTGGTAAATTTTTCATATATGGATATGAGTATGTTTCTTATATTGTTTCACACATGGTTACATTGGAAGAGCTCTTACACTTGAATAAATATTTTTCCTTTCTTTTCAGGTAGGGTAGGATAGTAAATAAAAGCTGCATATTGTTAGTTTAGTTTAGAGTCTAATGTAGCCTCATTTTACATTTTTTTTTTTTTAAGAACTATGAGATACATGTTCCTATGACTTGATCTCATTGATCTCATTAGTTTATTATATTTTACAGTGTGGTTTTTGTAAACAGTGTTAGAGATCTCTGTAGGTATTTATTTCAGCAGGAGTAGACAGTTTCAAGAAGATATAAAAGAAGAATTTTTCTTCAAAACATTGCTATACTTGAACCTTGTTGTCTTCTAAGCATCAAATGAATAATGAATTGATGTAATTAGCCATATTTTTGCAAAGACTTTCATCTTATTTTTCTAAAGGAATCTTAAATAGCAGTTTCTCTTGAAACTCTTCACCACTGTATAAGGAAGTGATACCATAACTATCAAACCTAGAGGTCTCTCGTAGAATTTTTCCAAGAAACCTGAGTAAGTGAGTCAAGTGTCTTTATCAAAGAGTAACAAGGATTTATGATTAGTGGTTAGTCATGGAAACATCACAATAACTTAAAAAAGAAGAAAGTAAGTTGAGCCTAGAGATACCTTTCTGTTCTTTCTCAATGGTACCATCCATTACACATTAAATAGCTTGATTATATCATATCTTTAGATAGGTCATGTCCGCTTAAGTACCCCTTAAATCGAGACAATCACTAAGTAATATAACAGAAAGTCATCCTCTAACATAAATACCATCCCAATTGAAAAAAAAAAAAGAGAAATAAAAAATTGTTTTCAGAGTTGTTCCCCCATCTTCTTTCTTAAGAAGTCTTATACTAAAATCTTAAAAGATGGAGGGCCAGTCTTTGAGGGTTTAAGAGGCTAACCCATCGGGATACTGAACAGGTCTGCTGGCAGTGGGTACTGGCTTGTGGTATGACTAGGTAAACCCATTGGAGTACTGAACATACTTGCTGGCGGCGGGGCATTCTACCTAGCAAGGATGATAATCTGCCAAAAATAAATAATAAATTTAAACTTGTCTTGATGTATGACATTACTTATAGACAAAGATGACATGAAGTATGTATGGTTAAGCTAAGGTTAATGAACTCCATAAACTTGCCATTGGGAACTAACTCTGAGACTATCTTGAAACTCTCCTGCCTACCTCTTCTTATAGGATCTCTTATCCTATAGGTGGGGCCATCTTCTAACTGTCTCGTCAGACCAATCTGTGAAATTTATCTTTACACTTTACAAACTATAAATCTTTGGCTATCGGGAGAACTGATTGGTTTCCTATATTTTTTATTTTGAGGTGTCATAATACTTAGGTGTGGGGGAGGGGTTCATGAGTTGACAAATGATAACATTGCCTACAAGAAATAAATCTTTGTAAAAATTCATGTATTGTTTCCATGATACAGGTTATTACAACAACAGTCATTTTATTTTGAAGTGTTAAACTCCTGTGTGCTATAAATTGTTGTATATGTCCTTAACAATACCACTCTGTTGGTTTATTTTTATTACAGGTTGTTCATTGTAGGTTTGACATTACATATGCAAGTGGATTGAGTGATCATGGTGGAAAAACAAACAACAATGGAACACTCTTAGCCTGGATCAACTCCTATTCACTATGTTTGTGGCATTTGAGGAATCAATTGCCTCAGCCACAAGGCTCCCAAGAGTTGGAGACTACTGATTTAAACACCACCAGTTGCCAAGAGCAAGCTATAACAGGGTTTTCAAAACTGAGTTTCAGAACATCTCTGGAGCTAAGGGATACTCCAAGGAGTGGATAAAATAGGATCTAATCAACCCTCTCATAATCATCACTAGATTGATTACATGTGAAGGTAGATATTTCATCTTTAAAGCCTCTCAATTTCGATTATTAGCTCACTTTCAGTTCCATAAGCCATTGTAACTTTCCCTTTTACTTCTTAAAGAGTCTTGAGAAGATGTCTTCCCAAGTGAGGAAGAATGTAACCAATCCCTATAACAATTTATTTCACCACGGCCTTATCAAACTACTTGTCTTAGCTAAGATGGAAAAACAAGAGAAAACATGGGATGAGTCCATTTACCAATTTGCAAACCCTCATCTTACAATCAGGACTAGCAAGAAGACTCTTGATCTAGGGACCGTTACTCCACCCAAACCCTCATGCTCAAGCTATTCCTTTGTCGGAGAAACTTGTTGATATCCCTGTAGCCTCATCGGGAAAAAAGACCAAGAAGACTATTGTTAATTCATGCCATGAGAACGTGCCATATCTTCGGTCTCGAGGGAGTTTTCCTGAGAAAAAAAATGCTAATCATTGCCCATTTGTATAGCAAACCCATGAGAAGAGGAAGTAGGATTTCTATCAAAATTATGTCATACTGTCTTTTTACAAAGTCTTGGGATATTATATCAACAGTTGTTTGTATTGGTATGCTAAATTATATACTGTTGACATCATTGTGTGTTTTATAATATCTTGTGCATTTTTAGGTTTATTCTATTGAAGATTGCTTATACTTAACTACACTTTGTGACATATATAGAGCAATTACAACTGCTAAATACTTATTGTCATCTGTATTCCAAGCTTATGAAAAGAGGATCAGTTGTTTGAATTGTTACATATTAATGACAGGCAATAACAATTCTCCTATTCACCATGCCTACCAGTAAAAACCAAGCCTTTTTTTAGTATCTGTCAGTTCTGTCAGTCACCAGTGATCAAATTTACTCTTTCATGTGATTGATAGGGTTATTAGGTCAAATTGTTATATTTTCAAAATAAACTTATCAAATCAAATTTGACATATATTGGTTGTAAAATTTTCATTGGTGTGTCTAGGTGTCATTACTACTCCCTCCACTCATCCAAGGTCATAAATTCTCATCATGGTCATGTCATCCTTCCTTGTCATAAATGTTCAAATGATTGTCTTGGTAAAAGTTCTACTTAAAAATTGGTTTTTGAATTAAGGAAGATGAATTTGAAAAAAGTGAAAGAGGTTTTTGTCAATAATAGACCAAGAAACAAAAACATCATTCATTTTATGCACAGGTGTTATTGTTTGAGAGAAATCCCCCAAATACAATCACTATAGGAGAGTTTCTGCACATTTGGACAACTTGACTCGAAGTCAGTTTTTAAGAGGTTTGGAGAAGGAATTTGCAGTGCTTGATGGTTCCATTGTGTATAGGACATCATAAAAGTTCCACCCATACCACTTTCAGCCCAAAATTCCTCCGGGAAGGCCTCCAAAATTCCTACTAAAGACCATGTTGCGGTTTTGCTAAGAGCACGCTAGGCTTATGCAAGTTTTGAGTAACCAACTTCAAGCTGAGATTCTGAACAAATGGGAAAGTAATTTTGAAACCTGGAGGAGGTTTTTGTTCCCAAAATACCAAAATACAATAAACTCTCTCAGTTTTTCAATATAATTTATGTTTTGGGATATATTCTATCATCTTAGAGGCCTAATCTTTCAGAAAATAAAACACTTTGTTATTTTCCTGTTATAGTCATATTTTATTTTTGTGTTTTCCTAATAATAGGGAATGAATTTTTGAAAACCAAGAGAGGTTTTTATCAAGGACATATTAAAAAACAATAACCTATCTCAATTTCTAAATATACAATATATTTTTGGATATATTCACATCTCTTAGAGGCCTAGTGTTTCAGAAAATAAGACACTGTGTTTTTTCTGTTTTAGTCATGTTTTCTTGGTGTGTTTTCCTAACAACTGAAAGTGAATTTTTGAAAACCAAGAGAGGTTTTTGTCAATAGAATATTCAAAAACAAACACCTCTCTCAGTTGTTACACAGGTTTTACTACATTGTAGTTATAGGTGTCACTTTGATACCTATTTTTCACAAGTTCGCCAGGGAAGAATTGTTGCGCTTATGGGAAGTCACTTTTGGAACTAATTATTACAGAGGTAAAATTGTTGTTTTGCATGGTTTAAGAGATCAAGGGTATAATATGCATCTCAAGGATTCCTCACATGTCATCAACAACCTCCAAAAACTCCAAACCCTCCAGTTCAAACTTAGAGAGCATGAAACACTAAGTTGTCATTTATGCCATGATAACGTTGTCCTACAAGCCAAGATGAATTCTCTACAGCGTTAGGTTGATGATATTACTGCCATCAATAATAGTCTCTGGATGTAATTGAAACACCACAAAAATCCTAAGTCAAAATCCCCTGGGCAAGAGGGAGAAGCTTCTAAAGCTAATCCACCCCCTCCTTCGCAAGTTTAGTCATGAAGTGCAATTTCTTTTTGTTTGTAGTGGGACTTGAAAAATCTTAGGTGTGGGGTTAATGTTGGGCCCCAGATATGATCACTTTTATGACGGTTATTATGCACTTTTTCCACATGTACATATGTGATTTTCATCTTTTGAAGGAGTTTTTTGAAGAATTTTGTGATAAAACGGCATGATCGACATAAGGTACGCATGATTTATGTTTAATGATTGTATCAAGAATAATTTAACATTTTTTCACGCTTCCAAGGATCTGATTCACTTTTTTGGTGTTATAGGGAAAAATCACAAGGAGTTCTTCCATCCAGCACTCCATTCAAAACTTCATCCAGTAGTATTATAGGCAACAAACTTAAACATTAATTTTTGGGAGGATGAAGTGGAATCTGAAAAATCCGGCACATGGGTTTTCTGTGCAATATGCCTAATTAGGTCTCATACGAGTCGTTTCCTGAAATTGTGAAAGGATTAAAAGGAGTTCATGGTTCTCAATTAGGCATCTAGCACTCATTCCGGTACTCGATCTGACACTCCATCCTGCCAGGGATGATTCTAAGGATGGAAACTTATATTAAAATGTAGAAACATGGGCTAATCTTACTAGTCCTTTATATGAAAAATGTAAAATGTTTGGTGATAGTTTTTTAAAAATATTCAAATTTCTAAGGATTTTATATAGTTTCTATAAAATTTTGGCGATTTTTAAGGTAAAATAATTTTGTTCTATGGAATTTGGGTGAATCATTTTTAGAAAAAATGGAAATTCACAAATGTTTTTTTGGCAAAAACCATGCAAAATTAGCCCATTTGCGAAATTTAGCCCCTAAAATCATCTATGCATCCTACACAAAAATGTAGGGTGACTTGGCGGTTATGGTATTGGTGGCTAGTGATGGGCGAATAGGGAATGTGGGTTTTTTTCATCCTTATCCCCTCCATATACTAAACTCTTGACAACTCGATTTTGGGTTTTTATGGTGGGTGATTATTGGCTCGCTCTGTTTCGGCAGTTAGGGCACCATTAATGAAATTTGCCAATTTTAGAAGTGGTTTGAATCTCTTGTGGTCGACCACTTGGTCTGTAAACATTATAAATACCACCGTGGTGGTCATATAATTGTTAATTAGTAGAAGAAGTTGTGTTAGAGCCAAAAATGATTTTGGCTCTGTTTTTCCATTTTCCATTGCCGAAGTTATACAAAATTGTGTTTTTGCGTTTTAATGGTGAATTTGAATTGATGAGTGCATGGTGTGATTTTAGGAGGTAACCACAACTTGTTGGGGGGGCTGGCACCAACAGTTTGGTTATTGTCTTTGTGTTGTTTATGTATTTCATAGTTCAGTTATTCTCTTTATTTTCCTGTACATGCATTTTTATTATGTAAATTAGTTTGTTGTTGCAATTTAATTGTTTTGATTTTTTTTTGTAGGTTAGTATGATCGATTGTGTTAGCATGCATTAATCTCATAGTTAGGAATAGATCTGCAAAATCCTAGACTAACCCCATGCATAGTTAAATACTAGATTATGTTTTTATTTCTGATTTTAGAATCAAGTTTAAAACAGAGTTTTGAATAGCATAGAATAGTGTTTTAATTTGGGTTTTAATTGACAAGGGTTTGATGGATGGATAGAGTTAATTCTAGTTTTTAATGATAGATTGCTTATTTCAGTTTTATATAGATCTTGTTCAATTAGTTGTTGATTAATGTAGTTGTTAGTTTACTTTTTAAATGTCCTGTCTGAAATTTTTGTTTTTAAGCATTTCTTTATTGTAGTTTGAATTGTTAGAATAGATGTACCATAGTTTCCTTTATGTAATTTCCTTTCCTAGAATTAAATTACAATTATATTTCTTAGTTAATGGTTGAATCTAGCTTTTCTTATAATGATGATCTCGTTATGTTGTCGATGGTTCCTATATGAATATGCAGGGTATCTAACATTGTTTTTGTCATGGCTAAACTCTCATTGGATTGTTTAATCCATACTTTTCATTTTTCCATTGAGATTAGTGTTGAGTTTATACCGTTGGAATTGTCCTTTGTTGTCAAGTGTCATTGAGATATCATTTGTCACCACCAAAGGCATTCACACAACCACCAAAATTATAGTTGAATTGTCATAAGTTAAAAGAATAGTTTTCCTGCTTTCATAGATATAGTTTCTTGCTTTCATAGCTTAGGAAATAGTCTTATTTGCTGCAGTAGGATAGATAGACTTTGCTTTGATAGATTAGATAGCAGTTTGCTCAAGAATTAGTTGTTAGTCTTTCTTTCTCTCAATAGACTAGATTTCCTTTCATGCATTGCATAGAGCATTTAAATTTCCTTTCATGCAAGAGAAATAATTTTGCATTAGGCATTTAGTCCACTTGCCTCTTAGGCTAGATAGTTGTTCAATGGGAAGTTTTTGCTTGCAGTAGTTAGTTGCCTTTGCTTGTCTTTTTCTTTCATAGGTTAGTTAGTTTCCTTTTCTTACTTGTATTTTTCTTTAGTAGGTTAGTTAGGTGTCTTTGCTTACTTGTCTATTTGCTTTAATAGGTTAGATAGGTGTTTTTTCTTACTTGCTTATTTATTTTCTTTCATAGGGTAGTTTCTCATTGAATGTAGGTTGGCGAGTTAAAGAAGTTTGCTTTTGTCAATTGCTTATTATGCTTAGTAGTTTTCTTTTTCTTATTGTTAAACTAGTTTGTTTTACATAGAGTTTTAATTTTCTTTATTAGGAACTATCCATAAACCCTTGGCCCAAAAGTACTTAGGTTACCTAGTTTCATTTTGCTAAGTAGAGTTTGCTCATTAGATAGATTTGCTTGAGTAGATTAGACTTAGATAACTGCCTTCCTTAGTTAGACTATACTCCTACCAACCCTTCTACCTTTGGCATATATTTTGCTACAACTCTAAGTTTACTTGCCCTGGGTTGAAAATTTAATTGAGGGTTTTTCGTGTGTTTTTAGTACATATAAATCACCTAACAAATACATTTTGGTTAGGAACTCAATGGTAAAAGGAGAAAAGGATTCAACTCTGGTTATTTGTAGCATCTGGTCAATGGCTTCGGGTGTGATAGTGAATAGGGTCTCTCCAGAGGATGAAAGAATATCTCTCTGATAGGGAAGGTAATGCACTTGGCATTTGAGGGCAAATTCAGGGAAATGATGAATTTAGGGAAAAAGGTATAGTGGGAGATTGGATTCCCAGAGTCCAATCTTATCACTCTGGTCTAAGAAAGTGTCTCTGAACCACGAGTGTAGCTCAGTGAAATCGAATTCACATTTCAGCCAGAGGGATTCATTTGATGTCGATTGGAGGTGGGAGGAAAGGATTTTCATCAATTTCTGATTGTTTAGACTTTGGCACCATCACTTCAACTGATCTTTGTGAAATTTGAACAAGGGATGATGCTGACTGTGGATTCGAGGGATTAATGGAGGTTTGGAAGGAAAAAGAGAAGGGAATAGTGATTTTAGAGGTGTATGGATTGTGAAAAATGGAAGAATGGCGAAAAAGAACGAGATTATCTGGGAAAACGGGTATCTATTGGAGGCACGGGGAATAGGATAGTAGGCTAATGGATATGTTTGCCTGTATTAATTAGCCAATGAATAACTCGGGTATGAGGTGGATGTTAAAGAGTGGGTGACGAGTGATCGAGGATGATGTGGAAGTCAGTTATTCAATGATAAGTGAACGAGATCTAATGTACAATGGGTGAGTGGAGAAGAATATGCTGGCAGAGTGATGAGACATGACTTATAAGAGAAAAGTAGTGGAGTATGACATCATGGGACAATGGGGTAGTGGAGTGTGATGTCACGGGACAGTGGTGGTATAGGAATATGGTATGGCGGGTTTACTGGGAGGGGGGGGTAGGCGATAACTGGTTTAGAACAAGGGGGGTCTGAGTTAACAAAATGGTGACACGTTAGGATGGGGCCCACCGGGGAATACCACCAACTCGGACCCCCCCTGCCATTAAAGGTAGAATGGTTGGGGGGGGTCTGACATTACTTGTCAGACGTCAATCTGAGTGTCGTTTTCTCAGCCGTAGATCTCGGGGAACTCTTTAATCATGGGGCAAAAATCATATTGCACTGCAGAAATCTAGGATAGCATGGATTTGTGGGGTTTTTGTGCTATTTTTCTTTTATTCTTCCACCAAGGGGTTATAACACAACCTTCTAACATCAAAATAATGAATCTCATCCAACATCATGCTTGTTTTTATTAAAGGAAATCTAGCTAACCTATTTTCTAACCTATTTACCTAACACGTTTAACCCAGATTAGATTGTTGGGCTAAAAATTACTCTATCCTGGGGCTATTTGATCAAGTTTAAACAGTTTGATCAAATTTATTCACTAAATGACCTATCTACTTGGCTAAGATTAAACAGTTTAGCCAAGATTTATTCACTAATCCTATCAACATAAATTCAAAAAGACTTGACCATGGTTAAACTGTATGGATCAATTCATTATAATTGCATGGGGCCTTATCCATTTTTCTTTTATGCCCTCTTTTATTCTTTTTCTTTTATTTCTTTTATTCTTTTTCTTTCTCTTTTCTTTTCTTTCTTTTTTCTTTTCTTTTGAAAATAATTTGCAAAATGAAATATTATTTGTAACCAAATTACATCAAGAGTAAAAATTTCCAGTCACCAGTTGATCCTATGAAACATAGGGTTATAACAGATATAACATTCAATTTTTTACATCTAAGAGATCCACCATCAAAAGTTTTGAACAATCCACCCAGAAAGTGTGTTAGCCTTAGTAGATTATAGGAGCAAATTTTAGCAACTCTAGATGGTTGAGTAGTGAGTTATTAATGAAAATGTGTTAGGGTTTTTGTAGCCCTAATGGATGTAGAATAAAATCTATGACAACAGAAATAATACCAAGAGAACTAAGATTCCCTAGAGGGGTTAGCCACCTTAAGGAATTCACAAAATAGTCCAACTTGATCAAGATTGGTATCTCACCAAAACACGCTTACCAAATGCAAACAATTTTACTTCTCCAATGAAAAAATCAGATCAGTGCCTTTATAATTGGGTGAATGGAGTATTTAAAGCACAAGTTATAACAAAAATATCCCTAGGATTGTAAATCCTCTTACTCCCTACGGTATTCTAGTCAAACTAGGGTAAGTCTAGGAGGGTATACACACTTGTATTTCTCCTTGCAGCCCTTATCCAAGAATAACTTATAAACTTAAAAAATAAGATGAATCTTAATGGAGGGTGTATGCAACATACTCCTGCTATGGTTTCAACCAAAAATAACAAAGAATAAGCAAGAAATAACTAATAAATGCATATTTTTTCTTACCAATTCCAAGAGAGAGAGAGAGAGAGATCAAACCTTAGTTCACCAAGCATTTACCATTCAATAAAAAGTAAAGAAGCTTCCAAGAGGTGCGCACTACTTAACCACATAAAATCACCAAGAAATAACACTAAATAACATTTTCACAAGAGAGAGATACCAAAAATTCCCAAGTCGGCGCACATTTCAGCCAACTAGTCTTCTCACAATGGGAGAGCTATGATAAAAATGAGATACAAATTATCTCTCTTTATACAAAATTTTCTAAACATAGTTTGTCCACATTTATTAAGGTAAACCAAAAAATAAGGGGACAAATACCCTTATTTTTCCCCTTTACACAAAAAAAAAACTTTTTAATTCATGTTTTTCACATAAATTAAACCCTAAAGTAAGACGTCACCCTTCTAGGGTGGACTTTTGGCATTGTTTCATGTCGTTGGAGTAGGAAATGAGTGAGATCGGCCTCTAGAGGCAAAGTGTCTTCAACTCAAGAGTCTTCTCCATGTTCCATGGTTTCCTTCCTTCAAAACGTTCCAAAATTCCTCCACCACCACCAAACCTTAGCCCTACTATGATGTAAATCCCTCAAGGGTGACATCTTGTCCTTCTTAGGAAAAACATTTTGGTGGTAGGGGATAGGTTAGGTATTACTAATCCTCGAGGTAAGAAACATACCTCAACTACTCCATGAATCTTTTGGTGTAGGGATCCATAGTAAGTTGACCCAACTTATGCTCATGGAATTCCTTGATTTTTTCATCATAATATTTCTCCGATAGGTATGCCTTCCTAAATTAATTTTCAAACTGCTTCTAGGTTAGTTTTCTTTCCTTCAATCCTTTGATTTCCTTGTGGCCCTCCCATCAAATGGAGGTTCCTCCATTTAGACTAAAAATGGAAATTATTTCCTTGGTATTTTCATAATAATTGTGTACCCGAAAATATTTTTTCAAACCAATCAAACATTCCTAGGCTTATTCTCCTTTATTAATTTCTCCATCAAAGGTACGATATTTATCCTTATTGAACTCTTCAGTCAGATAAATCAGTTAGTTTATCTTCCTTTCCTTTGGAACACTTGATCCAATGTCACTGTTGGATACCCCTTCGAAAGAAATCCTCCTCCTAGATGACCTTGTGGAAATTCTTCCACTATATTTACTCTTATTAATAGTACGATGCCTTTTCTTGGAAGTACTCTTTCTCATATAACTATGATCCAATCCATTCTTCTGGGAATCTGAAGGGATTTTCAACCTCTCTGATTGTTGCAACTCTACATTACTAGGGACTTACTACAAATGCTTCTAAATTTCAGAAACTCTTTGTAGTAGCACTAAATTCAACTCTTCCTATTCATCCTCGGATCTCATGAGCCTATCATTATATTCCTTTAGGCTTCTAACAGTGGCCATCAAATATGGAGGGGTTTCTCTATCCCTTTGGCCATTGGGATCCTCATCTTTGAAGTGTGATGTGTCTTCCATAATGTACTACACCATTTAATTCCATTGTCCTATGTGTTGAAATAAAAAAACATTGTTATCCATTACATCCATAAATATCGTATCATGTATAGTTGGCATAATAAAAACTTTCTTAGATAGTTTTAAGAGGTCTTGGTGACCCATTCAAGCCTAGAGTTTGAACTTGGCTCTAATACCCCTTTGTTGCACACCCAAACCCCTAATCATTACTTAGGCTAGTGGGATGTTTACTTTCCTCTTCTTCTCTCATGGCATGTCTTATCAGATTCCTCAGTTGTTTAAGTGAGAAGTTCTCTTCTCACAACTTAAACTATGTCAATTATTATTAATTATGATATGTATTTATTCACAGTGGTTGTTGAAGTAAACTGGTCCTTAAACACCATCAATTGGACAGTTAAATTTACCTATTTCCCTTATATCGATGATCTGTGGATTTTTAGACTCATTCCCCGTCAGAATTCCCAAAATGTGCAGTGTTTTCTTAGTGGATTTCCATAGTTATACTAGGACATAATTTATTTTAATAAGTCAAAGACACTGGAGAATACTATAAGGAAGGCCAAGTGTTGTTATGACCATTCTAAGCACAAACTAGAGCCTTATAAATATTGAAAAAGGAATTTTAACATCCTTGTTTCCCCCAACTTGTAATTAATCATAAAATAGGATTACCATGCTAAGGGATGTGGATGATGTAAATGTATTATTTTTAAATTTTCCATAACTGACTGATGGGGGGTAAAGCCTTGAAGTACGAGCCATGATATATCTAGAGGAAGGAAATTAGTTAATGAATAAAGGACCAGTGGTTGAATCATAAACCACCCCCATGAATGGAAGCATGGTATAGCTGCATAATGTCAGTCTGAAGTACCAAAGAGACTTGCAGACCTGAGATTCCTTCTGAAAGAAGAAAAAGGACAGGTCAGAAACCTTCCAAAGGAGGGAAGGTAAGATACATACAGTCACAAATAAAGAGGAGAGACACCATACAAGAGCGCAATATCGAAAATGGGATGTGGGAACCAAAAGGAAGTGCAAAGAACATGAACTAAAGGATTGAATGTGATCTTGATGCTGGGAGAGAATTTGATAAACCTCACAAGGTCGCTGTGATAGAGAGAGTTTTCTCTGAGAGATGGTGTAAATTACCTAGTGATATCATGGCTTAGCATGGGGGTGTCTAGAGTGCTAAGAATGAATGCCTCTGAGCCTATGGTTGGGTGGAAAGGCACACACCCACAATTAGTTAGTTGGATGCAACTTATAATAGATAAGTATTCTCATACCTTATGAAATTGAGCTGTAATTGTGTAATAAAATTAGATATACTATGAATGACCTGGGGATGGATATGTTTTATTAATGATTTATACTATATCCATTTTTGTGTCTGCTTCATGGTGTAATTAGGAAAGTAATAAATTATATGAATTGGACATGTTTTGTATTCATAAATGCTTGCACCCTGTGGTGGATTAAACTAGATCCATGAACTATGAGTTCGTCGATCTTGGGAATAGTTTCACATATGCATGTCGACAATCCTAGTTGTTCAGAGTCCCTTGGAGGAGGGAGTCTGTTAAAGTTTAGGAGAGATAGTGCACGTATGGACAGGCTCTCTACGAGGTAGGCGAAGACCGAGAACCACTTAAGTTCTAGAGTTGAGGAATGAGCGTAAGGGGTATGCAAAAGGTTTCTTCCAAGCATTAAGTTCAAGATAAAGAGTGAAAATCTCTTAAGCCTTTCAGAGCTAACAACTCTTAGGAAGAACAATGAGGTTGAAGTATCAAAAAAGGGGGGCGTAACTTATTTGGAAGACGAATAGATGAAATATGTTTGGAAGAAGCCACAGTCTGTTGTGACCATTGGGTATGGGAAAGAGCATGGGACATAACCCTGGAGTCATTTGGACTTCGTGAGTTCATCGTAAGGGAGGTAAAATCCCTGAATTTCCAAAGTCTCGAAGTTAACCATGAGCCTTAGATTTGAGGATGCTCGGGAACTATCTGGACCACCATATCTGGGAGGCAGATGATAGTCAAGTTACCAGAAATACCCATGACATAAGAACTCGATAGCGGACATGTTAGTTCATGGTTGTGATCAACCTATATTCAAGAGAGCACTCCCCTGATGGAAAAGGTTGAACGCCACAATTTTTGTGAACCGTCGATCATCATTGAACTTTGATCTAAGTTTGAAAAGATCCCTAAAATGCAAGGAGTGCATGGGAAGGAGAAATATTCAAGGGGAATCAAGCTCGGAGGAGATATCACTTTCAGGCGTGCATCCTAAGTCCAAGAGATAGACTCGTAGGAGGAGAAAAGGTCGAGGCCTTTGAACACTTAGAAAATATTCTAAGTCGGAAGAGATCAGAAGCTCAGGAGGAGGAGTGATAGTGGTCATTAGATCACAATGCAGAGGACCAATAACCATATGATAGGAGTAAGGTGCCTGAGCCTTAGTTCTTTGCACACGCAGGAGAGTGGACTTACCAAAGTCCCGAAGTCCCGAAGTATTTTGGGACCATCCATCATCAAGGAAAATGAAGTAAATCTCAAGAATCAGATCTAGAGGACAGGTGGTGTAAACCTTTAGAATCCTAGTAAAGACCCGAAGAAAACGTCAATCGTCAGATCATTCAAAGTAAATGTCAGTCGTTGGATCCAAAGGACAGGTGGCGTAAGTCTGTGGACTCTAGGTAAATACCTGAAGTAGATCATGTCCGTCAACTGGCACAAGATACATTTCGATAGATCAGAGACTTTGGGGAAAACTACTTCGAAGGTTTCCAAGTGAGGAGTGTGATAAACTCCTGAAGCCCCAAAGGCCGAAGAATATCACAACCATCCATTGCAGAGGGACATGTGGTAGAAATACATGAAGTTTAGGTCAAAGAACTCTGGGAGAAACGAGTGCATAGGAGTCTGAAAACCTCAAAGCCCGAAGAGACAAAGAAATTATGGACCATTAGATCCATAGGGTACGTGGTGAAAGATCATAAAATTCGAGTGAAAATACTCTAGGAGATAATGAAGGAGTAAATTTTGAAATCGCCAAACCCCTAATAGTTGAAGCAACTGGGAGTTGTCGATCTGCAAGAGGACACATGTCATCAGATCATGAATTTTGGATAAAATTCTCTAGGAGAAGCAAAGCGTGTGGAAATTGAGATTTGAAATCACTGAAGGATGAAGTCCTGAAGCAGACGATAGTCGTTGATTTGAAAGTGGATGCATGGTGCTATATCTAGAATTTTGGGTACAGAGCATTCTAGAGGAAAGAATAGGGTGAAAGCGCCAATGTCTCGAAGGATATCTTAATTGTTGATCAAGGAGGAGGTCAAAGGAATATTGATCTAGTATTGGTTGAAAATTTTTGAAGTCTCGAAGAGGACCACGACCGTCGATTTGGAGAGGACAGGTGTCATAATATCCGAAACTCTAGAAGGATTCACTCCAGAGATTTGCATTTGTGGAGAGTGGATATATACCATTGATCATAGTAGACGTGTGGCGTATGATATACAACTCCAGGTACGAATCACTCTAGGAGAAAAGGGTGAGTGAAGGATAAAGAAATCCCAAAGTTTGGAGAGTCGTAGGTCATCATAACCATCCATTTTTTGAGGATAGGTGTCAGCATTTCTTCCACTCTAAAAAATAACTACTAATGGAGGAAGTGAAAGGCTAGATCTGATCCATAGATTCAGAAAGGATATATCTGAGCCATCATTTTAGAAGCACCATCAAGGTCATGAGATCGAAGGTCCCTTCACATTGTAGGGACCTAAGTTGTGCGAAATTTAGAATGTTGAGGGCGGGCCGCAATCCAGACCACAATTTTGGAGAAAGGACACATGGAGGCTCAATATGAATTGCAGGGAGAAAAGTAGTTGGTTTCAAACCACCCTTGGCCATGCTCACAATCACATGGATTACGTGAGGTCATCACCCAAGGTCATGACAAGGAAGGGGTTATTAGAAAAGGGTCTAGTGCCCAAACTCGGAGATTACGCAAGTGAAAAAGGGGAAGGTCGCGAGTACCATTAGACCTACAACCGGAAGTCAAAAGAGTTTTTGTTTAATTGAAAAATGATACCATCAAGGTATAAGAGAGTCGTTTGGCTCCAGAATTATAGATCCTTGATCGGGAGGTCAGACTGGTTCCCCGACTTTCCAAATTAGAAACCATGGATGGAGAATCTATCCTTTAAGAAAAGAGAAATTTTTTATGCCCCATCATGGGTATGTTACAAATTGGTATTAGAGCATGGTTACAACACTTGGCCTACATGGGATCATGCATGATTTTCATAAATAGGTATTGTTATATGCATTTTCTCCTTGAGGAGAAGGACTGCAGATTGAACCTGTGATTTGGGAATTCTTGTTGAATTCCAGTAGAAGAATTTATTTATCCCTTTGTCAAAGTGATAACTACTCTTATCGGAGTAGGGATATGATAATTAATATTTATAATAAGACTTGAATGTGGATAGCTGAAGTTGGCAGGGTTCTGTCAAGAGCAGCTGAAGCCCGAAGGACAGATGACCTGGTGTTCGTAACACTAATTCTAAGCATGGACAGTTGGAACCTCAGGCACTGATGATGGTTGATTATATAATGATTAATAGCTTTGTGATCTTAAAGGAATCTGATAAGATCAGGTAGGATCCTTGGAATTTATAGTTACTTCTTTACATTAAACTCAGAGTATATAACTCCTCATAACTAGAGAAAGGTGATATGGGTAAAACTGTGGACACCGAGCCAAGGAGGTTTTCTTGCTAGACGTTGTCACATAAAGAGGAAAGTGACCCTAGTTGGTTATTTCCATGAGAGAAGGCAACATCAATACAAAATATGACTGTGAGATTAGTCATGTAAGTGACTGAAATTCCAAACTAAAGGACACTAATGATGAAATTAAACTATCAAGTGAATGCATTAGGTAAAAATGTGCAATAGATGCACCTACATATACATGAATGTGTATACATGATCATAAGTATGCTTGGAAGATCCTTGGGAAAACCATATAGAGGCCTGATATGTCCATGTGTGTGAATGACATGGAAAAGGTGTAAGCAATAAGATAGCATGATGAATACTTAGCTGTGTTTAATTATGCTTGAGTGAATGGGTTTAGTGCATTGTGAAGCTTATTAATATGAAGCTTGATATCAATACCAATTAGTTATGAATGATATTAAACGTGCAAGTGATGTACATGTATGATGAAAGAGTAGAGTTATAGTCCAGATTCAATGAATACTATGGATGCATGGCTAACTCCATTCTGAAGAGTCATGAAGGTTTTGTTCCAAATAATAACTTGAGGGGAATGTATTCCGTTTCCTTAGGGAATACTAATATAATTAGATAAAAGGGTAAATGAAAAAAGAGGCTTTGTTGTCATGATAAGAGGCAAATGATTATGCCTTTGAAGATTACATTTTGAAAACATCATGTAATGAATAAGAAGATTAATGAATGAATAAAGGAGTATGCTTGATTTAATAGGCTTGGTTGGAGCCATGTTAAGAAAAGGCAGTGAGGCCTTTAGAGATAACTCAACTGGGATGAAAAGTCCCAGGCAGTGTAGAAAGAATTGGAAGAAGGGGAGAGCCCCTAACTCATTTCTTTCTATGTGTTATGTTTCCTCTGGAATGAAAAAGATAACTTACTAACAAAAGTAAATGTTTTGACACCATAGTGATGATGATTGTATTACTGTAGAAACAATCAAGAACTATGTATATTCCATTCATGGAAATCCTGGAGGATAATGTGATGAAATGCATAAAGATATGTTAGGACATTTTGAAGATGTTTTATGGATTTGAATGTTATGATATATGCATTTTAATTGATATTACAACTAATGATGAATGTTGTGTATAGAAATTAATTAGAACCATTGAGGAAGAAAATTACCAATAATGGGAAACCTCAAGTAGACGATGACCATGGGAAGGATGTGGTCAAAATATTAATGACAGGGCTATGAGAATCTCGCTAAAGCACTACTGATGAGGTGAAAATCAGAAAGAGGGTCCTAGTATCCAAGAACAATTGTATGCCATGGATACCCAAGTAGGGTATGATTCAGGAAGGAGAACCTGAATGTTGGAGGTGTGAACCTCTGGTAGTGAATATTGATTATATGATGTAGCAACATCTGAACCAAATGATCTCTGTTGACTCAAAAGTTCAAAAACCTTTACTAGGAGATCATAGAAATCCCTTCAATCAACTACAAATAGAGATCGTGAGGATCATGAAAGAAAACCATGATAGAATCAGGTTAATCAAGATCTTGACAGAGGAAGTGAACATGAGTCGTTCATCGGAAGGAAACCGATCTCAGTCATCAGATCAATTTCAAGATCCATTAGAGTTAATGGATCAAACACCATTCATTCGATAAGATCAACGACCCATATTCATTGCGAAGATCGAATGGGCACATGGGTTAATGACGGAACCTATTCCCATAATTCAAATTCAATGTAGCTTTGTTTTGATTTTGGGATCTGATCGTAGATTGGATGACTCGTATTGATTATGGAGCATGAAGGCAGAATTAACAAGAATGTTACTTCATGACCCACAATCAACCAACATCGTTGATCTCGTTAGGGTGGATGATCAACGACCATGATTAAGGAGTTGGGAAAGCACTTTTCATATTATGGATATTGAACTCTCCAATAAAGAGCGAACACATTTGGGATTCCACAATTACTGTGAACCATTGATATGTGAATAATCTATGGGAGGACCTGCAAGGAACCCATTCCCTAATTCCACATAAACTCATACCGTGATTGGGTTTTGTGGTTGAATTTGGAAAATTGAGGTTCTTCTCTCATTCTAGATTCTTGGTCAAATAATTCTATGGCAGGATTGTTGTATTTGGAATCAAGTGGTTTAGAATCGATCTAGGGATAAGATCAATGACCCGTATTCATTACGGGGAAGGATTATGAATGTGGATTAATGTCAGGACCTGTACTCGTAAATTAAACTCAATATAGTTTTGTTTTGAGTTTGGGGGTCCGATCGTAGATCGGACGACCCATATTCATTGAGGGGATCAAAAGGAGAATTAAACCATGAGCCGGTTGAGGTTCCTCAATCCCTTGCAATCATTAGATCTGGGGAAAGACGGACCTGAACCATTGATTTGCAGGAAAGGTGTGTAGCTAGGATCATAACGCTTGGACATGGGAGATGAAAAGGATAGCGCCAAAACAAATAGAGCTTAGGTCACATCTCTTGGTCACATGGAGAGAAAACAAAGTCCATTCGAGCTAGTCAATAAAGGTAGAGTTTAGAACTCTGTGTTAGACTGTGGTTGCAGTGATTTCTTCTATGAGAATAAAGGTTTTCCTAGTTAGCACATTGCATGGTATTTCTTCAAGGAAATGCATGTTTGCATAAAGGATAGACAATGGATTTCCCATTGAGGGAGGAGGACCTTAAAATGTTTTACTTGCATTATGTAAGCACCGAAGGAAAAAAACATTGCATGGCCATTAGTGTTTGCACCCTGGTTATTAATGGAAGAAGAATGTTTAAAATTCATGTGAAACTTTTGAGTTCATGTGTACTGATTTGGGGGTCGTGATTGACCTATAGCAGGTAGTATGGTCCTACATTAAGAATGAAATAAAATGGATAATCCATATGAGGAAAAGGTTGGTTAAATTCCAATACACCATGGCCAAGAACTAGTCATAAAGTGTGATGAACTTGAAAACAATGCAAGAGTGCATTGGGTATGAATGTGGCCATGAATATTGGCACATTTCTTAAAATCCTTTGAAATGTTGAATTATGTTTTGAAAGGTTTGGTATGTTGAAACGAGGCATAGGCAAGGAATGGTATTCCCTTTTCATTTTTATATAGATGTGATGAACTATTAGTATGCATGGTTTTGAATATAGATACATATATATACATGTATGGATGAGAGGCTAACAATTTGTTTGGCTGCGTAAAGAATGAATTATAGAGAGGATATGGAAGTATTGTAAGCCCATAAGGAAGACCAATTTCCTATTGAGATAACCTACAAGGAATGGTATTTCGTTTTTGAGAATTTGAATTTGATTGTTAGTATGCACAATTCTGAAATTGTTTTTGATGATGTTATAAAGGTGCAATAAAAATGTATGTGCATGGAAAACTAACAATTTCTTTGGTTGATTAAAGTTGAAAGTGCATGAAGCCAAGGGACCTTGGAATAGCAGTGTTGTAAGCCCATAAGGAAGACGAATTGCCTGCTAATCCAAATTGCTATGGGAAGGAAAGTCCCATCATTATGAATCTAGTTTCGGTGTGGAACAAATATGATAATAAAATGTGGAATTGGAAATCTGTAGGTGATAGATTTACAAGGAAACTCTGAATTTAAAATTTATGATGATGTCTCACAAATGTTTGTATGCCTATGATATAGGTGAAAGGAAAACATTTGTGAAGAGTGCAGAGAGGAGACACTGAGCTCTCGGGTTCGAGGAAGAACTGTGAAAAAGAGTATGTTCTGATCGCAGGAAATAGAGACTGAGTCGGGAGAAGGAGAGTAACCTTTGTCCCTATATATGAATGAGTCAGGAGAAGGAGAGTAACCTTCATCCCTATCTATTTATGTGCCAGGAGAAGGAGAGTAGCCTTCGTCCCTAACTTTCGTTGAGCCGGAAGGATGTCAAGATGAAAAGAATGAAAACTGGCTACTACTGAGTGATGAGAACCCCATGGTAAGCCATGATCGCCTAGAATATATTGTGTTGAGGTAACACAAGCCAGAGGGATGTGCCAGCAGAGAAATTATGAGGGATGCCTCGACTATAAGTCTCGATAAATTATTTGGAATTATTCCTATGTGAGAAAACCTTGGCAAGGCAAGGTGGTTCACTTGAGGGACTGTATAACAGAGAAGGGGATGCTTGAGCCTAGGCTTTGAGGGTGAATGACCACAAGAATGATGAGACCTTAATAGTTCTTGTAAAATATTGATTGGGATCATGCACATGATGGGTAGTTCTTCATGTGCAAGAAAACCTTGGCAAGGCAAAATGGATTACCTGAAAGATTGTATAGCAGAGAAGGGGATGCTTGAGCCTGGGTTCAGAGGTTGATTGACTGTAAGGAAGATGAGACCTTGATATTTATTGTAAGCTATTGATTAGGATCATACAAAGAATGAGTATGTCAAGGAAAAACAATGATCATGGATAACAAGACAACCATACAGATACAAATCCACAAACTGCACAGATAATTATTGTGCTAAGATTATGAAATATTCCTAGAAATGTTTCTGAAATGTTTTCTCATAAGACTATGATTAACGTTCTTGTTGTCCAATAATTATTGAAAGAAGGTGACGAAGATTAAGGTTCTAAAAAAGGACCTGACCGAAAAAGAAGGATCAATATTTCTAAAACAATTGAATGAGAAAGGCATGACAGGTGTTTTTGAGAAAGAACACCGAGAATGATGCTCCTTTAAGGGGGATGGAATTGTAACATCCTTGTTTCACCCATCTTGTAATTAATCATAAAATAGGATTACCATGCTAAGGCATGTGGACGATGTAAATGTATTATTGTTAAATTTCCCATAACAGACTGATGGGGGGTGAAGCCTTGAAGTACAAGCCATGATATCTGTAGAGGAAGGAAATCAGTTAATGAATAAAGGACCAAGGGTTGAATCATAAACCACCCCCATTAATGGATAAATTTTCTAGGTGTAGAATGTCATCCTGAAGTACCATAAAGATCTGTAGACCCGACCTTACTTTTGACAGAGGGAACAGGACAGGTCAGAAACCTTCAAAATGAGGGAATCTAAGATACATACAGACACACAACAAGAGGATAGATACTAGACAAGAGCACAAGCTCTAAAAGGTGATGTGATAACCAAAAGGAAGTGTAGAGAACACAACCTAAAGGACCGAACACAAGCTTGATGTTGGGAAAACATCTAATAAACCTCGTAGAGTCGTTGTGATAGAGAGAGCTTTCTCTGAGAGATAGTGTAAATTCCCTATTGATATCATGGCTTGGCACGGGCTTGGCCAGAGTGATAAGAATGAATTCCTCTAAGCCTATGGTTGGGTGGAAAGGCACACACCCACAGTTAGTTAGTTGGATGCAAATTGTAATAGATAAGTATTCTCATACCCTATGAAATTGAGCTGTAATTGTGTAATAAAATTAGATATACTGTGAATGACCCAGGTATGGGTATGTTTTCTTAATGATTTATATTGTATCCATTTTTATGTCTTCTTGATGGTGTAACTAGGAAAGTAAGAAATTATATGAATTGGACATGTTTTGTATTCGTAAATTCTAGCACCCTGTGGTGGCTTAAACTAGATTCATGAACTGTGAGTTCATCAATCTTGGGCATAGTTTCACATACACATGTCGACACTCCTAGTTGTTAAAAATCCCTTGGAGGAGGGATTTTGTAAAATATTAGGAGAGATAGTGCATGTATGCACATGATCTCTATGAGGCAGGAAGGGACCGAGAACCACTTAAGTTCTAGAGTTGAGGAATGAGCATAAGGGGTGCGCGGAAGGATTATTCCAAGCGTTAAGTTCAAGAGAAAGAGTAGAAAGATCTTAAGCCTTTCAGAGCTAACAAATCTCAGAAAGAACAGTGAGGTTGAAGTATCAAAAAAGGGAGGGGTCCCTTGTATGGATGACGAATGGACAAAATCTGTTGGGAAGAAGCCAGGTCTGTTGTGACTGTTGGGTACGGGAAAGAGCATGGGAGTTAACCTTGGAGTCATTTGGACTTCGAGAGTTCAGAGAAATGAGTGAGTTCATCGTAAGGGAGGTAAAATCCCCAAATTTTTGAAGTCTCAAAGTTAACCCTGAGCCTTAGATCTGAGGCTACCCGGGAACCGTCCCGATCACCAGATATGGGAGGAAGACGATAGTCAAGTTACCATAACTACCCATGACATAAGAACCTAATAGCAGAAATGTTATTTCATGGTTGCAATCAATCTATGTCATTGATCTCGTCAGGAATGGAGGATCAAATACTAGGATTAGACTAGAGTCAACCAAGCACTTCCCTAGTGGTGGAGGTTGAACCCCGTAATTTTTGTGAACCGTCGATCATCATTGAACTTCGATCTGAGTTTGACGAAATCTGAGTTTGAAGGCATGGGAAGGAGAAATATTCAAGGGGAATCAAGAACAAAGGAGATAACACTTTCAGGCATGCAGACGAAGTCCAAGACATGGACCCGTAGGAGGAGAAAAGGTTGAGGCCTTTGAACACTAAGAAAATATTCTAAGTCGGAAGAGATCATAAGCTCAGGAGGAGGAACGATAGTGGTCGTTAGATCACAACGCAAAGGACCAATATCCATCTAATCAGAGTAAGGTTCCTGAGCCTTAGTGATTTTCACATGTAGGAGAGTGGACTTACCAAAGTCCTGAAGTCCTGAAGTAGGTTGGGACCGTCCATCATCAAGGAGAATGAAGTAAATCTAAAGCGTTGGATCCAAAGGACAAGTGGCATAAAACTGTAGACTCCGGGTAAATACTCGACACAAATGTCAACTATCGGATCGTCCAAAGTAAATGTCATTCATTAGATCTAGAGGACAGGTGGCGTAAGTCTATCGACTCCGTGAAAAGACCCGAAGTAGATCATGTCCATCGGCCAACAGGAGATATGTGTCTATAGATCAAAGACTTCGGGGAAAACTACTTCGAAGGTTTCCAAGTGAGGAGTGTGACAAACTCCGAAAGCCCCGAAGGCCGAAGAATATCACATTTGTCCATTGCAGAGGGGCACGTGGTAGAAATCCATGAAGTTCAAGTGAAAACACTACAGGAGAAATGATTCCATAGGAGTCTGAAACTCCTAAATCCTAAAGAGCTGAAGATCCGAAGAGAATATGGACCATCATATCCAGAGGGTACATTGTGAAAGATTGTGAACTTTGGGTGAAAGTACTCTGGGAGAAAATGAAGGAGTAAATCTTGAAATCACCAAACCCCAAATAGACGAAGCAGCTGGGAGTCATCGATCTGCAAGAGTACACATTTAATCATATTGTGAACTGCATATGAAACGCTCCAAGATAAGTAGAGCATGGGGAAATTGAGATATTAAATCGTTGAAGGCCGAAGTCCCAAAGTGGACGACAGTCATTGATTTGAAAGTGGATGCGTGGCTCCAGATCTAGAACTCTAGGTATGGAGCACTCTAGAGGAAAGTAGAGGGTGAAAGCATCGAAGTCCCTACGGATATCTTGATCATTGATCGAGGAGTAGGTTGAAGGACCATTGATCTAGTCTTCGTTGAAAAGTGTCGAAGTCTCGAAGAGGACCAGGGCCATCGATTTGGAGAGGACAGGTGTCAGAAGATCTGACACTTCGGAAGGATTCAGTCCAAATATTTGTTTTTGTGGAGAGAATATGTTGGTTACTCTCCTCTATTCTAAGCTTCTCATTGACCCAGTGTTCATATCTTTCAGGTTTCCAACAAAGCCTCTAAAACTATCGGCCCTCCTAGTAAACCAGAAGCCAATACAACACACAGAATGTGCTGCGCAGTCTCACCTGAGATAGCTTTAATGGGTGGCTGTAAGACTTAGGTGTTTACAACCCAGGATTGAGTATGAGATATGAGATCTGTATTCAAAGCCATCTACTATAACAAGTGATTGTAAACTACTATTATTCATGACTGTGCATTATCTCCAACAACTGATTTCCTTAATAGCACAACCATATTTCATAGCAATATAATAACCCATTCATTCATTAAGCACAATATATAACTACTGAAAAGAGGATAAATATATGCATGCATTCATCACATTACCCATATATTACTGTGGTTCACCCCCTCCTAGTCTACGTCCACAAATATTTGGCTCATGACTCTTTTATTATGGTAGTTTTGCATCTACAACGCCGCGTGCTTACAATTCTCCTTACATGAGTAAGATCTATATGAGTTGAACTAGACCGCACTAGGATCCTTAGCCTACGATCTAATCCTCGAGATTTACCTTCTCTCTTCTCCTCTAGCTCAATAGCTTACAAAATAGTTCGTACCAGAACATTACATATCGCATCAACTCATACATATCTACGATAATTCAAAGCCAACTACTAACTAAATAGGAACAACTAAAAAATCCCTCAAAAATATAGAACTCTTTCACAATACCTCAGTATCGGTATTTATACATATTTGGCTCTTCATCCATTAAAATTTGTTGCCAAAACCCTAACCCTACCAATGTTAGGTCTTCCTCCCATGTGCACGTATTGTTCCTCCATCTAGTTGTCACTTTCCTTGTGCATGCTTTCTTGCATGCGCATATGCTGCATTTCCTTCCAGTTGTTGCTTTACTTTCTACACACTTTCTTTCCCCACGATGATCCTTCTTTCCACTTTGGTTTTCTTCCAATAGGCCCCCAACATTGACATGTGGCTCATCCTAAGCCACCTAATCCTTCTGAGATTCCTCGATAGACTTGGTGATCATATGGAACTTTTCCTTGAGCTCTACTGCTTGTGTCAGTGCCTCCATGGTCTTTTCCTTGATTGTGTCCACTACCTAGACTACCACTTCATCACTGATCAATATTGCACATTATTTCTAGGTCTGTGCTATATGTGTTTTAGTTTCCTCTACTTTTGCCAGTACTTCTACTACCTTCTCCTGTAATGGCTCCATTTGATCTTGACACTCCTATTTCTTCATTTGCACAGTGATGAGTTCTACCTGCAGCTTCTTCATATCCTGCATCCATTTGACTCATTCTGGGATTGGTATTGTATTTTCTTCTACTTGAGCTCTTGGATCGCTACATTGATCCTTTCCTCTTCCTTGTCCCACCGTTGGACCTGTGGATCCTCCTCCAACCTAGTCCAAAGTTGTGCTGCTTTATCAAACAAGTCATATGCGGTGCTAACCTACTGCTCTATCTCCTATAGCTGCACTATTTCTTCCTGCTTCCTTTTCTCCTTGACTGTTGGTGGAGTGGTTGGTATGAGCTATTCTCAGAGATTCTCGATATCCTTTTGGTATTGATCAATTGCCTGTGCAATCCGATCAATATTTTTTACTGCTGTGATTTCCTCACTCTACGTGGTCTATGGAATCTTCTTGTAAGTTCCTGCCACTTTCTTCTCCAATCCTTTTATGCCCAAACTTTCTTCCTCGATCTTAGATTTATCCTTCTCATAGACTATTTCCAGCACATATCACTTCTTTGTGGCCTGCTTCAAATCGGTTAAGTCTCTGTGTGCGTGAGACTGTATCTCGTGGTTTACGCTCACCTGCAACCTGTGTGGTGCCCCTAATGGTATCCTTGTCAACACAAGTTGGATTTGGCTTAAGTCCTTCAAGGGTGTCT
>ML840673.1:70254-106967 GCA_009831015.1 Picea engelmannii | reverse complement strand
AGTTAGATTCCCTTACCTAGGTAGAGATTGAGCCCCAGCTCAGGGGTGACTATTACTGAAAGTTCATTAGCAACGTGTCTAAGGCTGGGAGGAGCATGGAAGGTATGCATGAAATTGGTGTTATTTTTATAAAGATAAATATCAATTTGTGTTAAATTTTTGTGTTGTATTTTATTTATGTAATTATTTTCATGGGTTTCTCGTGTGTGAACTGCATGTACTTCTCTGTTATTATTTGGTATAAATATGTGCAATTGCAGAGCATTTTTATGAATTAAATCAGTATCAGAGAGAGGAAATTTTAAGTGGCATGGCCCAGTAGGTAGCTGGGGATGTTACACCAATGGTGCCATATACCCTAATCTGTGAGTAATATTTTTAAAAGTACCAATTAGTTATTCCCTTCATCCCATTCCTAGCTTCAATTGAAATCATGTTTCTTGGGAACCTGAAACGTACAATATGCAGAAGGGAGAGGAAAAGGTTACAGATTTCATAAAAGTATCTTTTGTAACTTATACTCTAGAACTCAAAGAACTACACATGTATAGGGGGTTGGTTTCGGTTCCAGTTCCATCCAAGGTCAAGAAACTGTACCGAAGAACAAATGGCATCGATTAAGTAGGCTGACGTATAAAAACATGGCTTTCTCATACCTATAATTTTTTTCATGTGGAGATAGATGTTGAAAGCCAGGATGTCATCCCATTTGAAAACTTGTCCATTTTTCACGACAATATGGGCTAGTGGAAGCCAACCCATATGAAAATGTGTTCTTTTCTCCTCACCATACAACTGACACAACATAGAAACTAACACTTTGTAAGGTGCTTTGAGTCTATGGGTGGGGACCAGTTTGTGTCCCTATTTAAGTGTCTCATCTTCATCCACTCACAAATGTTTCATCAACTTAGTTGTCCCTTTGTTACCATGAGAAAAAACTTTCAAGAACGGCTCATTGAGAGCACATGTGGGAATAGGTAAGTGTTACCTTGGGCTAATGTCTTTGGATCTCAATGATGTTATTTGCTTCCCTTGTTTGGTCATGATAGTAGTGGTGTTCGGGTCAAACTATTTGAAACACCATTGCGCTACCCCATTTTAGGGAAAAAATGTAGGTAGGGAAACAATTAGATGGATGCCACTATTTTGGATATTCTGGTATACCTCTATGTTCGCGTCTTCTAGCGAAAAATATCCAGTGTTGAACATCCTGTAGATTTCGTCGTATTCGAGACTATGGTATTCACCCGTGTGATGGGTGGTGTCTGTCACTGGGACCTCTTCTTGGAGGGAAGATGTTTCAGGTGCAGAATCTAACTAGAAATAGACAGATCCTTTAGGCCTCCTAGTATTTTGGCTTGCCATGATAAGTTTTCGGCCAAATCCTATATCACCAATTCAAAATGAAAAGTAATCCAAGGAAATTAATATGACAATCGAAATGAGAAAAACCATTTACTAAGAATATGTGATACCTGCAATTAAGCTATGAAAATGGTCTAAGAATATCACAGAACAAATGAAAACCGAGATTGGGGGTTAAGTTCCAATTAATATGTATCAAATCCCCACTAAATGTGTAATAACTCACATGTGTATGAGGACAGTTTCAAAATCCGACCACAATCTCTGTCATTAATGTGAATTAAGAGTGTATATCATCCAAATCTGCGTATCAGAGTCGTCGAGTGGCCTATACTTGAAAATAATTTTATCAGAGCCATGAGTTCAGAGTGGGAAAGATCATGGATCAATTAGTTCTCTGATAGGATGGGTATAAAAGGTGTATTCCCTTTCACATGAATTCATGTGATGAGGTGGTAGGAGCGATGTTTGGGGAAAAGTGGGACACATTACAGTCATTGCGTCAGAGGTTAATAGTATGTGATTTTAAGAAGACTCTGATGGTAGGGTATCGAGGGAATATTCCCTTTTCCTGGATTCATGTGTCGACCATAGATGATTAAAATGGATTTGTGTGACGACGTTGGACTTTATGTTTCGGAGTCCACCAAGTTGAGAGAACTTTGGCACTCCTATAGAGATGGTATAGAAGGAATATTCCTTTGATACCCTAGGGAATATTTTGTTTCAAATATATGAAGGAAAGTAAGTAGCACAAAGGTCTGAAAACAATGGGATGACCAATCCTAATGCACCACATTACAAGGTCATGATCAAACTGGACGCATCGACATGGTGGTGTTAAGTACATGTTGTTTGTGTCTCTTTCCATCTTTTTTCCACCACATGGGATGTGAAGGGAACTCTGTACACCTTTTTTATCGAAGTGTGAGGATCAGAGTCTCAATTTTGCATGAGGGAAAACATTTTTATGAAGATGAATCTGAAAGAGCCCTTTCCGATGTGTTCATCAAAAAGGTTTCTATCCAAATTTAATTAGTATGCAAGTCTTTCCGATCCTGACTAGACTTAGGATAAAAGGTGCATGAGTGGGATTTATCAAGAAGGTTAGGAAAATAAGTTTTGGGGGGCCTGCAACAAGTGTATGAAACAGTGAAATCTTGGGAAGGAGGGTAGATTGGTGAAGTAGAGGGGACCATTTTTTGGTTGTGACTGATTGGATTGCCCAAAGAGAAGATGGTCGTAGACCATATAAGCGGTAGGAAAATTTCTTCGTGGCAACAAATTTTCAATTAAGTATAAATATAGTGCCTTGTAAATATTTTAGAAGAGGGGAAACCCATTTTTTTCAAAAATGGGTTGTTGTGGGGGTGAGCTGCAACAAGTTCCCTGACTGAAATATAAAATAATTTGTTTTAGGTTTACATAGATTACTTTCACAAGAATATTGTGAACCTAGAGATAATTTTGCACACATAATGCAGACACCTCATAAATTTACTTACCTCAGATTGTAGAAAATGTTTCAAAATTTAGGACACCACTAAAATACTAAACATTTTGGTGTCATTGTTTGGGACATGTCAAGGAATTGGTTTTTGAAATCATAAGTTTAGTTTAGTGATTTTGATTTATTTGGTTTGTAATTACATATGATTAGTTAATATTTGATCCTGCACATATTGTGCATACATATTGCAAGCTTACAAGCCCCGGGTTGACATTAAAATGTAGGGAAATTAAAAGCATATAATCTACCTGACAACAACGATGCCAAAAATGACAACACTAAAATATGTTGTTTAAAAAGGACAATTATCTTAAGGCTTTATTTAATTATCAACTTGGGGTTCGTTTGGAACTTATGAGAAACATATGGTGTATGCATGGAATCAGAAACTTAGAGATTGATTGGTTTGTAATGTGTTTATGTGAATAACAATCTATACTACTCAAAGTAAAACTTTCAAACTAAAAAACAAAAGTAAGAAGAACTACTCTGACTGTGTCTTGTTCTAACTGGTGGCTAGCTCTAGTTATGGGTTAAAAAGGTTTCCATTTATGCTCTCAAAGTGAGACATAAGATAGACAACCATTTCATTCTAATTTAAATTCAAATGCACTCTTGATCATTTAAATAAATAAATTTGGTAGTTAGAAATAAGATAGTGACAACAGTCTTGTAAAACTAAATGCTTGAAAACAGAGCATAAAAGATGAAATATAAACAAGGTTGTTGTTGGATCATGTTGTCATTGATGTCAAAGTGACAATGTATTGTCATAGTATACTGATGTAGTGATTGATGGATCATGTATTGTCATTATTTTCAATGAATTGATGTCAAGTGGAGTCATAGATAGATGATGTCATGCATAGATGAATATGGATCAATGTGTTTTCATTGATATATGATGCATAGATGAAGATGGATCAATGTGTTTTCATTGATATATGATGCATAGATGGATTGATGCATTAATGTCTTAATCGTTGGATCATGTGGTCATGCATGGAATCAATGACAAAGGGACAATGTCATAGTGATGTGTTGTCATGGGTTATTCCAATTGGATTGATGTAAAGATGACTCATTATTGTCTTGACATGGTTGATAGGAAGTACAAATGGATGAAATCCAAAGTGGTCCCCTTATGGTGAAATCCCTCATGGGAAGATGCTTTGTCATTGAAATATCCTACAAGTATGGTTAGATAACCCATGATTAATTGTGGAATAATGAGATAAATATCAGTGAATTTGTCAGTGAAACTATCCTAGATGAATAGTTCTTGTCATGTCATTTATGGTGGTATGTGGAATGTCACATGACTCCTCATGGTTAGAGATTTATGACCTTGTGAAGTTGGAGGACACTCATGTGTTGGCTAGAAGCCCCCGAAGGTGAAAGAAGTCAAAGTGTTTACAAAGAAGAAATTATTTAAATAATAAAGTGAAGTGATGAAGTCAAAGAGGATGCAAAAGAATTATTTAAATAATAAAGTTAATGGAGAACTTACTAATTATGGAAAGTGGTTATAAGTGGGTTAACCCTAAAATAAGGAAAGTGGGTTAAATGGACAAGTGTCTATGTGAAAAAAGTGGCTAAGTGGACAAAGTTGGACAAAGGTGGCTATGTGGACAAAGTGGCTAAGTGGAAAAAGTGGATATGTGGACAAAGTGGCTAAGTGGATGCTTCTAAAGGAAGCTACTTGGAGAGTATAAATAAGAGAGAAAGGGTCTCTTGTTTAAGCATATTTCTTGAGCATATTGAAGATCCATTCTGGGTGAAAGAGTCATTGTTGGTACTCATGGACACATCAAAGTTTCTGTAAGTTTGAGATATTGACGGAAAAAGTTTCGGAAGTTCAGAAATCCTATTTTCTGAATGAGTACATGTGCTGCAATGATCTAGAGCATGTACATATGCGGGCTGCAATGAGGAAAGATGCATACACACACGAGATGAAGGAAATTAGAGCACGTACAGTTGGAGAAAGTCATGGATAATTGAGTGCGATCTGGTGCCAGGTTCCTGAAGTCTGAAGCAAGTTCCAGATCTGCATTCTATGGGCTCAGATCTTCCATATAAGGTCTGGTATGGTTACATGATTGTTTTGACGAATACTTTTTCTTATGGTATGGTGAATGCTTAAGGAATTCTTGGTATGGCTGTTGTGATATGGTTTATGTTGGTTGATTGATAGAGTGAGAAACACTCTTATGTTTCAGTACTGATATGATTGCTATAATATACTGGTTACTTATACATGATTAAGTAACATTCATATTGTATGGGCATGAGTAAGTTGTTGGACATCATAGATGTGGTGTGATTGGTTATGGTAAAGATTGGATAGTGAAAGGAAAATGTGGATGTGACAGAAGTTGTAGAAGATCTGAGTTTTCAAGGAGAGAAAAAACCCTAGTTCTTAAGGAGGCATACGCAGGCTATTGTGAGCCAGATCACGTACATACGTGGGCTGCACTATTGTTAGGGCATGCACATATGTGTGATGAACTACTGAAATGTCACGTACCTATTGACAGATTGGTATATTTTGAGGATTGAATCCTCTTCTCAGTTGGTGTTGAGTTGTGTAAGCTGAGTCTTGCATTATAGAGATGGTGCTCTTGTGGAGTTAATACTCTATTTAGTTGTTTCTATTAAAACCCCAAGGATTATAGTCCATAATAAAAAGAAAAGTTTGCATACATCTTGTGTTCTTTGTGTTCCTTGTGGTGATGGATTATTGATGATCTTTGTTGTTGACATATGTTTACATACAACTAGTTATAAATTGACAGTAATAAGTGTTGAGTAAATTGTGATTTCTAACTAAGGAGTTTTGTGAAAGGAAGTGAAAAATATCCCTACACTGATTCACACCCCCCCCTCTTAGTGTGATCGGTGTGTCCAACAGTTGCAATTTAAACTAAGTGTGAAAACCTACAACATATAATAAAGAAAACATAGTTCTATAAAGTAATAAAATAAAAACATGAATTATGTACATAAATTATAGATGGGTACATCTTTGAAGTGGGCCTATATATATATATATATATATATATATATATATATATGAGAACAAACTGCAAATTTTGTTCACAAAATGTTTAATAGTTCTCCAATTCGTCCCCTCACATGAGAATGGGACTATATATATATATATGTGTGTGTGTGTGTGTGTGTGTGTGTGTGTGTGTGTGTGTGTGTGTGTGTGTGTGTGTGTGTGTGTGTGTGTGACAACAAACTGCAAATTTTGTTCACAAAGTGTTTAACATTTCTCCAATTCATCCCCTCACATGAGAATGGGACTAGTTTATATAGTCAAAACAAAATTCTAAATCCAATTGTTTGCATTTACATGAATCCCTAAATTATGGAAGTATAATTGTTCATGTTGGAAACATTGACCACACTGAGAGGGGGAGGGGGAGGGAGAGGGGGGTGGGTAAATCAGTGTGAGGCTCTTTTTACAAATCTTTCAAAACTTTAGTTAGCAATCAGTTCAATCATCATTATTCATTACTTCCATTCACAAATAGTTGCTTCCATGTAAACATATCTCAACAACATACATCAACAATAAACCATCATCATAAAGAACACAATGAACACAATATATATAGATGTAAGATTTTGTATTCTGTGTTATAAGAGACTACAATCCCTGGGGTTTATCATCACCAACTAAAAATAGCACCAACGCTCAATGCAATACCCAACTTGCAGATCTCATCTCCAACTGAGAAGAGGAATCCAACCCTCAAGTACAAGACCCAACTTATAGATAGAAAAAAATATGTCAAATGTGAAAACATATACGTGACTTGTCTTTACTACAGTTCTCATATGTACGTGACCTATCTATACTACAACATGCATATGTATGTGTCCTTCCCTCTGTCAGCCCGCGTACACCTTCAAAAACTAGGGTTTTCCAGCTTTCTGCAACTCTGAAAATTTTGTCCCTTCATACCTTCATTTCCTTTGTCACATCCAACTGCAACCTGTCACTGCAACCAATATATTCCATGCATACATAATCATGCATCTCCCTTAACTAAGTACAAGTAGCTCAAAGGTGTGAGCTATAAGAGCCACATCAGAATTGTACCATACATGATATTGCTACTCACTCAAACAACCAACCAACATATACCATATCCAGATCTCACAAAAACCTCACAAATAATGTCTCAAGCATGCACCATTCCATAAGAATACGTGATCATTAAAAACAATCATGTAACCATACCAGAAGATATGAACCTATAGAATGCAGATCTAGGAGCTTGCTTCAAACTTCAGGGACTTGGCACCAATCATCAACTCAAGTCTTCATGACCTTTTCACCTGTATGAAACCTCCTTTATTGTATTCTATGTGTACATATGTCTTCCTCCACTGCAGCTTGAGTATGCATGTGATCTGATCCACTGCAGCCCGCGTACAATTCATAAACTAGGGTTTTTTTGAAGCTCTGAAACTTTCACCGTCAAACCTCCTTGCTACCTTAGACTTGTGAAACTTTTGATGCATCCATGAGTACCTGCAATGAAACTTTCACCAAAAAATCATATTCAATATGCTCAAAGATCCCCTCATAATATACCCTTTCTCTCTTATTTATACTCTCCAAGTAGCTTCCTCTAGGGGTTATCTTCTAACCAATTTTACCCAACATCATTCTTTTAAGGCTAACCCACTTCTAACCACTTGTCCACTTACAACAACTTTATCCATAAATAGTAAGTTCTCCACTTCTAGTTGCAACTAATTTGTTTTTAAATATTTTCTTATTGCAACAACGTAACCCATGGTTAACTCCCAGTCTCACCCACTTTGACTAGTTAGCTTCTTCTAGGAGCTTCTAGAAAAAATTGACTTCTTTGACATTCTTGACTTATTTGACCTTCTAGGGGATTCTAAATAAATCACGAGGGTTCTCCAACTTCACAAAGACATAACTCTCTAATCGTGAGGAGTCATGTGACGTTCCACATATCACCAGAAATGGAACGACATGTACTATCCATCTAGAATAGTCTCACCTGCAAATTCACTAGTTGTAATTACATTATTCCTCAATCAATTTTTGGTTTCCTAACCAAAATGTCAGGTCTAACCATTTGGACTTTGCAAAGTTTATTTCTGTGAGGGATTTCACCATAAGGGGACCACTTTGGAGTTCATCCATTTGGTACTTTCTATCAACCATGACATGACATCTTTGATACAATTCCCTTTACTATCAACACATCATTATGACACCACTTGACATCAACTCTTTGACATCAATGACAACATAATCCAAAAATCAATACATCAATGATACAAGCACATCACTATGACAATACATGTCTTCAACCCTTTGAAATCAATGGAAACATAGTACAATAGTCCATTAAATATAAAATGTGTTTTCAGGAAGAATATTTAGTCCAAGGGAATCAAGATGCTAACATCATACGAATTCAAAATCAGAAGTTCATGGGCATGAGTAAATGAATTCAAATTGCTCATGTATTCATTCCTTTACTTCCCACTTGTTCCTTAAATGCATTTTCCTCCTTTCCTTTCGAATATGTTCTTTTTTAACCCTTTGGAAAATCAACATTGCTCTATTTCATCCTTGGAGAAAATCACCATCGCTCTATTTTAGCCTAGGATTATTTTCAACCTATGATATGCTTTGGTCATTTTTATTGTTCATTTTTAGCATCTTTATTTGTATTAGAGATAAAAACGTAAAACTTCTATCTTAATTTCATCATATAAACATGAAAATATAAGAAACACAATCCATAATTACCTTTGTAAAATAGATGGCTAGGATGGATGAAGAATGACATATATGAGGGTTAGATGTGGCTTAGATAGACTCAAACATTATCAAAATAGATACAAAATGTAACATTTCTCAGTCCCATTAGTCACCATAAAAATGCACTAAAAAAAATTGAATTTACCCACTTAATAACTAAGTCCATTCACAACCAAACACTTGAATCAACTTTTACAAATATTATAATTAAACATCTATCCATCCTCGAAATATGTTCTTTAAGGCATACATAAAGGTCACTTTTTGCATGCATATAAAAAGAGTGATCTACCAAGGTCCATATTGGGTAAGGTTGGGTATTATGAAGACTAATCATTAGATATGAGTTAACTCCAATCATGAAATATGTGTTGAAACAAACACTGACACTGAGAGAGAGGGGTGAATCGGTGTTTGGAAATTTTGGCTACTTTTCACACTTTCATAGATTAACTAAATTAACTGAATAAGATATATGCAATTCAATTAATTATTCATAAACATGTATAACACAAACTGTATAAAGTAGATTAAATATCATTCTTTTGTTTATTTAACTTGAATGAATACAAATAAAATCAATCCTTTAATATCTTCAACTTCAACTGAGTATGAGAGATCCAACTCTCTGATACAAGACCCAACTTGTAGTTCTCATATCCAACTGAGAAATGAGGAATCCAACCCTCATAATAAGACCCGACTTATTGATCTCAGATCCAACTGAGATGTGAGGAATCCAATCCTCATGACAAGACTCAGCTTGTAAACATGCACCAATCTGATAGAATGAACTTTCATTCAATCCATTATATATATATATACAAGACACTTTCTTCCCTTCATATTCCTTTACTTATATAGTCCTCCAAAGGGTGCCACTTTGAAACAATGTGTCATTTTGGAATGAAACATTGCACCCCTTCATTTAACTAACACAAACGGTTACTTTTATTAATTGATTTTCGTACACCAATTTAGACAAAAATCTTCATATGACGATTCTGGAGTGATGGAAAAACAATTTAAAATTCTACGACATGGGTTTTCTGCAGAACATGCCCAATTAGCCGAAACAAGAGACATCTCCCTAGAAAGTGTACGAGGTGGTTGGTAAAGGAAGTTCTTTGAAGGAAACTTGCCCAGATTTTCCTTTTTTCGTTTGATGGAAGATTGACTTCAATACATATTACATTTTCGTGAATGTCTAAATCGATCTCCACATATCTCCTTTGTTGGTGATTATTTAAACTCAACTTGTAAACATTTTACTTGATGGTTATATTAAAATTGGTTCCCTCTTATCTTCTAGTCACTAAATATTTGACTTGGTCTCACCCTTTTTCATATTTCCTTCCTCATTTGACCAATAAACATCTTTTTGGTTGACTCAACTAGGAGAAACTTCAACTTGATTATTTCAATTCTAGTCGACCCATCTTGCTTTAACTTCGACCCAACTTGTATTTAAGTTTTATTTGACTTTGAACTTTAGGTTACTTCTTTCTTGAACCGACTCAACTTGGAAGAAAACCAACTTGATAAATTTGACTTTGGTCGTCCCGACTTGCTTTGGCCGACTTGGATTTCCCGACTCAAATTTCCTTCAACTTCGAAATTCAGTTGGTCGACTTGTCTTCAAATTGTCTTGAAAGTGATCGAATTGTCTTCTCCAACTTCTGTCAATATCTAGGCTTACAGTCAGTCGACTTGTCTTCGAGTCATCTTGCAATTGATCAAATTCCAGATAGTCGACCTTATTGTTGCTTGAATCGACTTGACTTGTGACTCGATGGTGTCAATGCTTCCTCACAAAACATCCACCATTGATATTTTGTCTCATCTCTGGAATCTTCTTCAATTGATATTTTCTAAAAGACTTTTAATGAACCATGTCTTATTAAATTATTTATTTATGATTTTTATGGATCCATATTAGATTATCCATTTACCCTTTTCATCTGGAAAATTTCTTCACAGTTTCTTCTTTTGTGCATGGATGTTAATAACACAATATCAACCTTATACAATATAGGATGAGTGTATCAATCTCATACAATATATTAGTCGATATTATCTTTCTACTGATATTCAAGTCACCTTCATAACATTATGTCCAATATTGACAATGCTTGACATCCAAGTCACCTTCATAACATTGTGTCCAATATTGACAACGCTTGACATTCAAGTCACCTTCATAACATTATGTTCAATATTGACAATGTTTTACATTCAAGTCACCTTCATAACAATATGTCCAATATTGACAATGCTCCTCAAACCAATCAATCAACGATACTTCACCTATTTATCAAGGTTGACATCAGTGACAACAAAATTGCCAACAATATGTAGATGGTCATCCGCAATATTTAGTTTTTTAAGAAAGCAATTTAGATATATTTGTTTTAAGGTTGTTGAATTCTATCTATGACAAGTTTTATTCAAACAATGGATATGTATGAGGTGTTATTAGTATAGAGCATTCATTCTCCACTATATAGAACTTTTATTGAGAACCTTTAATTGACATGTAGGGTAAGTTAGAACCATGTAAATCACATGGTTTACATGGTTCCAACCTACCCTACCCATCATGTCAAGGTTGCAATCATGATTTTTGTAAATAGATAACTTTTCCCAACTAGTAACATGTGACATCATTTTATTTAGCTTGTTATGACCAATATCTACGAAATGTAGACTCCTAATAAGCATGTAGTTGCATAGAACAAGGATGATCCAATTGTATTGACTAGAACCACTATACCAAATAGGCTTGAATTGGTGTATGAGGCCTTCCATCCACCTAGCCCATTATAATACTCTTATATCTCTCAATAGGATCTCAACTACATGTCAAATGTCCATCAAATCCACGACATTTTTACGATTATATACATACACATCTTATGACATTATCCTGATTTATGTGTCAAAAAAACCCAACTACACATCTTCTATACATGCTCTAACATATAGCTAGTACAAAAAAAAACTATTCATTAGGATAAATGCACGTGATTCACATGCATGGATTATGTTCAAATCCACTTAATCCATTAGTACATTTTAACATGTCATTTTTATGGAATTTTTTGCATCATCAAGGAAATTTTCTAGTATAATTACATCGATAGACATTTTATTGTAAAAAGATCGAGTATACGAGGGTTAAAGTCATTACAATGGTTCTTCCTATTCACCCATATTCACCAATGATCTCATTTTGTCTATGCCATGTACCATATCCCTAAAATAGTATAATATACAAGAGCACACACAATGTACATAAGATGTGAGTGTGGAGCACAAATCCACAATAAATAAAAGGCCTTATGTTATGATACCAATTGTTATGTACCAAATACCCCAAATAGCATAATAAACAAGCATACATATAATGTCCATAAGACGTGAGTTGGGAGCACAACTCTAAAAGAGATAATAGAGATGAATTATATAATAATTCCTTAAATAATAGGAAAAACTCCTCCAAATCTCCAATACAATCATATCTTCCAATCAGATATTCTTCAACCATTCCACGGAATTGATTTATTTTTATCTTTATCTTTAAATTAAATGTTATATATTGTTTCAATGCATTACACTAATCCCCTTCATATTTATATTTAGTATGAAATTGTTACACATTGTTTTGTTCATCTTAGTGATCTATTGACAACATGTGCTCATGTTCTCAAAAGATCATTTCTTCATGAGGAAAGTGACTAACTTTCTCTTCTCAAAAACCCTATTAAAGAAGGTCTTTGTAGGTTGCTCCATATGCAGGGTGCGACGATGCCTGATCGTCACCCTCTTCTATACAACTAGCTTGCGACGTCTCTGCAGTCTGCTCTACAGCTAGGGTGTGATGATGTCAAGAGGCTAAGAAAAGGTCGAACTTCACAAAAGTTATAGAAGAGGATATTCTATAAGATGAGGTCGCATCTGTATGGTTGGGATCATACTCGCTTCTCTAATTTGGTGGGATCATCCTAATCTCTTCAACCATCTCTCTTTCCCCTATATAAATAGGGATTTCTCATGGAAAAGGATAAGTTTAATGAAGGTTGATTTAAGCAAGATTAATATTGAATAGGCTTAGAATTGGATGAGGAATTCTACTTCAGTTAATACTAGAGGGCTTCATTTCAATTTATCAAGTCATTGTGGATCTTATTCATTCAAGGATTGGAGCAAGTGTGTGTGTTGGAGAAAAGGGTCATCGGAAGGGGACCTTGCAACATCAAGGATTTGGTTGTAATATCCACTTTAATTTTAATATGATACAGTGATATGTTTCTTTCCTATAAAAATTGCTTTGTTTTATTGTATGATTCCTTGATCACATGCATAAGTTCTCGTTGAGTATATTATATTACTTTCACTTTGGTTGACTTGTGTTCTCTTGAAGATCCAATATCACAAGAGCACTGGAGTGGAGCTAGGATGAAAACGGAAAGAGGAAGCGATATTTAAATGGTATGTTTCCCATCTCTTGTTAAATAGTAAACTCAATGATTATAGCTTAGGGAAAGCATCATATTTTGTTATGTTTTGTTCTATATCTAGGTATATATAGGGAGATATGTTTATGTATGCATTTACTGATAAGTCCCATAACAAAATTTGAGACCATACTGGGGATACGACCTCCTTTTGATTTTTTTCTTCCCATTTTCCTTTAGCATTCCTTCCTCTGATAAATTTCATTCTTTGAGTCTATGGGTGATCCATATGGACTCACTGGGTTTAGAAGTTCCTTTAGATTTTTTGTCTTTCTTTCAAATTTTTCAAATTTACAGAGATCGTCGCATTGTACCTTATTGAAAACATGCAACAACCTTGAGACGTCGCTCTCTGCTTAGCCAATCCAGTGCAATTACATCGCACTTTTCTCTAGCAGTGACCTGCGATGACCTTAGCTCATCTCTATGTGTCCTATGCCCAGCCTGCGATGACTCCTATAGGTTTTTATGGAGTGATTCATTTTGTATTTTACCACCCAGATTTGCCTTAGTATCCTAGGGTGAACTTCTTATGCCCATGTGTTATAACCCTAATTTGCACGAAACATGCTTACCTGTCATCAGGCCATCTCAGATTCCTTCTTTTCCAAAACACTGCTAAACAACTCTTCTTAAAAATCCATTTTATAAAGGCCCACGTGCCCTGCTACATTATTGCATGTGTGTACATGCTCGCTGACCCAAGACATCCCACGTGTACCTATAAAAGAATGAAAAAAGGAAATTCGTTGATGGAACACACATCTTTGGGTAAGTTAACTAAACCTTTCGGTCATGCATGGCTGGACATTCGACCAAATACCTAGCTTCTTCTAGCCTATAAAATAAGGGTTAGGGGTCCCATTTGGAGGAGGAGAATCATAGTAAAGAAACTATACATGATTGAGCATTCCCTTTGTCCCAACCTTTAGCCATCCTTGTGCAAAGAGAAGTATAGAGAAAAGCAGTTGGAAGACAGTGGAAGAAGATCCCAGGACCAGGATCAAGGAGAAGTAGTCAACTTTATCATTGTAAGGTATCATTGTGAAGTTGATAAAAGAATTGATTTTCCTGACCTGCCATATGAGATTGTCATTATTGGAATATTGATTGTATGATTGATTAAATCTCTAACCCATTAGTTCATAGATCAAATGCATGTGGAGTTCTTTTTTTTTCTTTAGTGAATGCAGGTCAGCATTGGGAGGAGAGTTGCAGTCAAAGAAAGACCAAGAGAGAAAAGGGATCGACATCAAACACGAAGAATAAGGTACGCCAACTTAATCTCTTGAGCCTTGTATTTACATATGAGTAATGGGGGTCTAGGCATGGGATGATGGTAAAAGGTAAGAATATTTAGGTCATTTCTGCATGCATGATAAAACTCTTAGTGCTAGTCTGTAGGAGGGATTTCCCACCCACAACAGAATTGGCGACCATACTGGGGATCTCTAGGGTTTCTGGGAATATTTTTTGGGTATTTTTAAAAACTAGTTTCATTCCTTGTTTTTAAAGTTTCTGCAAAAGTCTAAGCTAACAGAGATTTTGGTCTTCCATACCAGTTATCTTTGTTTCTTTGCTTAACTGCATTTTTTTTCTTTTTCGAGACCCACAGAGGTACACGTGGCATGTATAAGGTCTGCACGCGTGTACCTATGCCCTACCTTCTCACAGCCTGCGTGTACATGCTAGCTAAGGAAGTGTTAGTCGCCTGTATGATTGCAGAAAATTTCTTTTAGAGAGGCAGTCATCCTCTCCCCTGTTATAAATAGTCCTTGTCAGGGGTTTTCTGGAACTCTTTCTAGTCTTTTTTGTTTGCAATCTATAGCTTAGGTTTTGTTGTTCCTGAGTTTATACTTTAAGGATGCAAAGTATACCGTCAAGGAATCCGTAAAAGTAAATATAACTAAAGGATAAGATTCAAAAAGAAGGGTAAAGAAGAATCAGTTTCTCAACTGTCTCTGTCTAGCTTCCTGTTGTTCTTGGATGCTAATATCTCTCTCAATAGCAGCCCATGAATGTTCTAATTCAGACCAGTTAGTTGTTGTTTGTAGGATAGTATTAAATAGGTTTAAAGAAATACTGGTTTGATCTTGAAGACCAGGTTCTATGTTGGGTTGTCTACTATTTGGGACAGTCATGGAGAATAAGATTTTATTTAATTGTGAAAGAATTTGATAAATTTTTACTTCGGTTTTTTAAAAGATGAGAATATGAAAAATAGTTTTGAAATTCAAAATAATAACATAAATACAGTTGAGGCCGTTTCCTTGACTTGTAACAATTTGAGAATCGTAAAATAACAAAGAAATATTACTAAAAAATATGAGGCTTTAATCACGAAAGAATCTCATATTGTAACAGGAAATAAAGAAGAAAACAAGATTTCTAATGAAATGTTAAATATCATGTTTCAAATGATCTACAGGTCTTAAAATTACTAATAGCAATCTCAGAGGAAAAGATGTAAATAATTTGATAACCAAATTAATCTAAATTATAAAGATGTATAAAATAAACTTCAAATTAATCATTCATTAGAAACACATTGAGAAAGAAACATAGAAAAATATGGTAAACAAGGTTAAAGAACACATAGCTACAAGTTGGCAGGATTCAGAATCTTGTCTATATCATATATCACAGTGGATTGGAAAACTGTTAATACAATCGGCTCTCTCAAAAAACCAAAAGCCTTTTCTCAGTGTTCTCAAAATATATTTATACATGATTATCAAATATTTTCCCGTTGGTGATTAACCAACTTCCTAAGATTACGGTTACATGGATGAATCATGTCAAACCATTTACATTTATTTTCTAATTTCTAATGATGAAAATATTCAAAAGAGTACTTTTATGTTGGTGTTGATGAACTTCCTTCTTCCACCTCAAGACAGTGAACACATTTTCCCAAAAACTTCACCAAAACTCTGGGAACGTCTGGTATCTCTTTTGCCTCAAATATGAAGAATATTTTATGTAATTCAGGCAAGCGATCTTCTATTATCTTCCTCGTGAACTTAATAGTTTGCAACTTTAAGTTCGGTATTACCATCCATTTTTCAATTTCGGAGATATTGATTACCTGAATTTTTGGGATCTCTACCTTCATTTCCTCCAGATCCTCCTTGAACTTTAGCTGATGCTTGACAATGTTAATCTCTCCTAATAAACCAGGACAGTCATTTTTTCCAATATTCAATGAAGTCTTTTCTAAGAGATCAAAAATCCCTTGGCAATCATCATTGACATCTCTGGTTATTCTTTTATTTTCAGCCAGGTCTGCTTCCCACACTTTAAGTATTACATCTCCTTTAACCTATTCTGAAATGGATAATTTCTGAATCTTTTCGACCTCATCCTTTGTTGAAAGGGCTACTACTTTCTGGAAAGTCGTTATGGCCGCTTTCACTTCTCTTTCTTTCTAGAGAACATTCTCCAAAGATTTGTTTGTTTCCTGAAAGTAATTCTGGACAACTTCTAGATTTAAAAATACTTTCTATTGTTCCTCTTCTATTTTCAAATGTATTCCCAATACTTGAGCCTGGAAAATTTCTAGCTCTACCACTTGATTTGAAATAGTGTAAATTTTATTTCATAATTGTTTATTTTCTTCTTCCTATTTTAGAACCTGTGCCTGGGTGACCTGTATTATTTGATTTGCTTCCTCTAAGCTTGTTTTCATTTTCTGAATTTCTTGAATATCTTTTAATCTAGCTTGCTCTAGACCTTTTTTTATTCCCCAACTGATATTTCTTTCAGTTTCCTTCAATTTACTCTGTAGTTGATCTATCATTTGGTCTTTTTGTTCCAACATGGTTGTCAAACTGCCAACAGAAAATATATTTGTCGATGTTAAAGCTCCCATCGTGCCTGCTATCTCTATGGAAAATTCTCCATATTTAAGTTTCTTTCCATCTATGATGACCCTATGATTTTTAACCATCCCATCTTCTCCTGGATGGATTTCCTGTTTCAAGATTGCCCTTCTCTTTTTACTGAAAAAATAGTCTGATGAAGGAATATCATCTCTAGCAATTGGCTCCAAATCACTGACATACAGAGCTCCCTCATGGGGGTTTCCATAAGTGACTACAATGGAGTCAAGGAAGTAATGGGACTTCCAAGATCTGTCGATGTTGTTCCTCTTGTCTTTTCTGGAACATCCTTAGGGATTTCTGGGGATGTTTCTAGCTCCTTTCCCTTCCCTGCCTCTGCTTCTTTTGTCTGGGAAATTTCCGTGTCTTCTGAAGGTATTTCAGTATCCTTCATATTGCCTTTAGTATTTTCTTTGTCTTGTATATTTGTTTCAAAGCCCGGGGGGGGGGCCTTCCTACTCTGGAGGTGGGGTCGTAGGTTCTCCCTGCAAAATTTTGGGTCGCCTATGGATATGGAATGACGTGAAACCAATCTGTGAATCAGGTGGCAGGGCCTGTACTCTGTTCAATACCTCTTCATAGGATTTAACCCCCTTGAATACGTCATCATAAACAGATATTTCATGCTCATAGGATTTTAAATTACAATGCATCAAATGTTTGCTTATTAATTGATAGGGGTCATGCTTTCTGTGTTCAATATCTATCAATTTTACTTCTTCCAATGATTCAGCCTCTACTTTAGAATGACCTAGATTAAGTAATGAAAATTTCCCAACATGTACAAGGAAAGTTGGCCATGAATTCTTCTGAGCTACCTTTAGCTCTAATCCAATGTCTTCTTTTACTATCTGGTGGGCTACCTCTCTACACACCAATCTATCCAGTAGGAATTTAGGGAGTGCGTGAGGAGGAATAGAACAACCATAAACCCTGATGTAGGAAAAATTCTCGTCAATAAACCAGTCGGCGATTGCTTTAAGATTTTCTGTGACTGTATTAGAAATGCGAGGAGGTTCACATCTAAAAAATATTTTATGCATCGGAATTATAACAAAATGACAACTTTCATAAAATGCATCCTTAGCATTTTCTTTCGAAAGGGCATAATGATATTCATGAATGGGTTCTGGACATGTTATGTTCCAACTCCAATTCATTAATGGAAAAGGAGTCACATAGTAGATTTCATCCATAATGTATGCTGACATGTAAAAGGCCACTGATTGTCCCTTTGATTTTGAAACTTTGTAGTTTGTGATTTCTTGTGTTAGGTTATCCGACAAAATCTTACTCCAGTTAAAAGAATACCCTTTTGAAGCTTCTTCCAAAAAGGGCACCCAATCTGCATGAAAATGGCAGGGATCTTTTCTCCCGAAAAGTCTACATAGCATAATGGATACGTAGACCATGTATTCATTCAAAGATGTTGTAGCATAAACCCCATGAGTATCGGCTCTAAATTTTGATGGACACCTCCACCATTCTCTAATCATATCAGGATAAGTCCAGTCTACCTCAGTGCATTCTTTCCTCTAAAACTCTACTAAAAACTTAGCATTAAAAGTATGTTTAGGATTTGGCGAGAGTTTTTACATTACTTGTATGTTTTCTGGCCTTAATGAGTCGATGATGACTCCTTGATCGTTTAAGATACTCCTTGTTAGGATATCGACCTTTTCCAGGGCCCAACTAATCATATCATTATATGCCACGAGCCAAGGGCGTGCAGCGATCTTATGAAGCTCTGATTCAGCTATGTCCCGATAGTGATTCTCGGAATCAGGATGAGCATTCTTGAGTTCACATTCCAGAAATTCAGAAATTTGAGTTCAAGATTTAATGGAATCTATAACGTGTGGCGTGGTGTCGGAGATGATATCTCCTTCCTATTTATATTCTCTCTTCTTCAGTGCCTTTTTCGGTGCCATGATTGTATATTAAATGGAAAACCTGTCACAAAAAATAAATGAATGAACTCAGCTGCGTGTTTCTTGCGCTTGCTAAAATGAAAACACAGACATTCAAATGATCTTTTAATTCATTTAAAAGTGATGGGATTGATGCAACTGACAAGAATTCAAGGAATTTAATGCAGAAGATATTTTATTGAGATACGCATTAGTACCATGCATCACCATTGATTCATTATTTAAATGGTCGTATTTTAGCACCTTTGGATTTTTAAAGAAAACTCGGGACATTTTACTCAATCGGAAACCAAAACATGAACAAAACCTTAAAAAATGATTATCATTAATCATGCTTTGGGAAAAGGTTAATTGGTGCTAATCATAGATTAAGACTAAAGATTTTGTTTTTCGAGATTTCGGGGATCGTGTTGTTGAGATGTCATCGATGCAAACCGATCTCTGAAATCACGAAATTGCGACGTATTAATTAAGACTTAAACGTTTTAGAAAAGTGATGGATTGATATTTCGCGTTTCGGGATTTCGAGGATCATTTTGACAAGAAGTATGTCATTGACGAATCCCGATTTCCGAAGTTACGAAATCGCGACATGTTTTTTTTTTTTTTTAATAGGACTTAAATTCATCTTAATTAACTAACTAATCAGGGTTAAGGACAAAACAGAGTTAGTCCGGTTTAACACAAATTATAGATCGGGATTTCGCGATTCAGAATTTCGGGGATCATTTTGAAAAGAGATGTGTTATCACTAAACCCCGAATCCCGAAATTGTGAAATGATTAAATTAAACCTTAACTTTTTGCGTTAGAGAATTAATTAATTAGCATTTAAACTAACTCCCTTTATTTCTGGAAATCGGGGATCGGGATTTCGCGATTCAATTTGTATTGAAAATATGTTTTCAGCAAACCCAGAATCCTGAAAACTCTTTAAAGTTAATCTTGAAAATGCGTCGAAATTCTTATAATACTTTTAGGTTCTTTTTTCCTTTTATTATTTAAATAGTTGATTTCTTCGGGAAATTGGTACCGTGTGTTTGGGGATGATAACGAAACTTGCGTTTTATGAAAATCTGAAACCCGAAAAAAGGAAAGTTTAGGTCTTTAGGATAAAAAAAATTAAGAATTGTTTCAACATAAGCTCCAACTAGGGACCTCGTCTCCTTGTGGGATGAGGAGAACATGTAGACTTAGTTCCTTCATTGGGTTAATGGAGTCAAGGGTTTATCCCTGAAGAAATTGCTAAGGAAGGGAAAACAGAGGAAAAAAGGAGACTTCATTTTTACTTCTGAAAATATTTTCAAAGTTCTCATTTGTTGTAAACTCAGTTATAGTCTCATTCATAATCTTCTCCTTCTCATTACTGAAATTAAGTTAGCATTAAGATGGTCAAAACCATCTTAGGAAACTCAACAAATTTATGACTTTCGGCTTGCATCAAACAAAGCAAAATTCATATTTTTAATTAGGGAACCCTGTGTGGACTTGGGATGTAGATCCATTTTTTAAAAAACCGGTAACTAGAGTAGAGTGGTATTTAAGTATGACAACCTTACAGATACCTCAAATATTGCTTCACTACTAGCGAGCATGTTCAATACCCCAGTGAAGTTATCTGTCCCTTTTTACTGAATTTCCTTTCACCGCTTCAAATGCTAATTATACATTTAACCTTGGATATTGCTTCACTGCCAGCGAGCATGTTTAGTACCCCGGTTAAGTTATCTGTCTTTTTATACTAGACGAGGGAAATCATTTAAATGAATTTCCTTTCATCGTATTTTGGACTAGATGGGGGCAATCAAATATGAATTTCCTTTCACCATCTATCTTATATTTACTTTATGAATACAAAGCAGGGGAAATCAATGATACTTAATATACCAGGGGTGGTATATGTGTAAAAATTGCAATGGAGGTTTTTCAACCTATTTTGATTACTCTAGACCAACCTTTTCTCAACTTTCAAAACACCTTAGTCTGTAGAGAAAAAGGGGAAGATTAATTGCAGGGGTCTTCGTTTGAGCAAGATTAAATCCTTAGAAAAACTGTTAAGAGACCTAAGAGAGTCAGGATCAGCCTAAGCATAACCATGTTTAGTCAGAGACTAAGAAATATGAGAACTGGTCTTACCGATTAAGAACCATTTTTCAATTTCAAAAGTTAAGATGTAATCTTTTCTCACTCAATGAGAAACCCGAAAAGGGAGCTTGATTCAGAACTGAGGGTAGAAAGAGGGGATATAGAATGACCTAGAAGTTGAAAAATAGAAGTCATAAATTGAACCCAACTCTTGGAACTTTCTCTTAAAGATTTTTACTTTATTTACCTCCTATCTTGTTCTAAGTGAAACCCTTAAGGCCTAGATTTTGAAAACACTTTTTTATTGACTTGTCAACTTACAAGATAATCAACTCACTTTTTGACACAAATCTTTGTTTTCATAAAATAGACTTTGCTGGGACTCACACCTTTGCCTTACCATTTCCGTTCTTCTTTTTTTTAAATAACAGGAAATCTTATCTATCACCTATTTTTGGAAAATATCTTCCGCTTTCAGGCTGTCTGTTTTTTGCTTTTACTTGTCGGGCTGTCAACCAGAATCCTGTGAAAGAACAATATGAAAAGTATCAGGGTTTTAAGGAATTGGATACCTTAAGAACTTTGTATCCTTTTTTCTAAAAGAGACATAAACCAATTTTATTTTATTTTTCTTTATTTACAGAATGAAAGTAGACTTACCAAAGAAAATTATGAAATAAAAAACTAAACAAAACACTACATATAGTGGGAATTATGGAAATCAATTATTCCATATAATGTTTTAAAAAACACTCGTTGACGGGGGCGTTCAAGATTTTACCATCCAAATTTTCTGGCAGAAATGAATTCTTTCCTTCAGGAGATGCAACCTTGAATGGTTCGTACCATATGTGATCAAATTTACCATTTTTTCCCGAATCCTCCTTCCTATCATCCCATTTCAAAACCAAATCTCTAGGGAGAAAATTTTTTTCTTTGGCTTTACGATCGAATAACATATTCATGTCATCCTGGTATTTCTGCAGCCTTTCATCCACTTTCGCCCTGTGTTGTTGGACTTCAATCAACTAGTTTATCCTTCTTGTGACAGGATTTGGTTCTTCTTTCTCATCTTTCCATAGTTTCATTATAGGAACTGCTAGGTTTATAGGCAACACTACATCTGTCCCATATACCATTTGGAAGGGGGAAGTACCAATAGACTTTTTCATGCCTATCTGATTTTCCCACAGAGCATATTTCGAATGCACATGCCAAGACTTTTTATTTTCGCTTAGCACTTTATTAATTATATTGATTAAGCTCTTGTTTGAAGATTTAGCTAAACCATTTCCTTGAGGGTAGTATGTTGTGGAGTGACCAAGCACAATATTATATTTTTGGAAAAAACTGACCATAGCCATAGATTTAAAAGCATGTGCATTGTCTATGACTATCTTTCTGGGAGAGCCGAACCTAGACAAAATATTTTCTTCTAAGAAATCTATAACCACCGAATCAGTAGCCTTTCTAGTTTGAATAGCTTCCACCCATTTGGTGAAGTAGTCTGTGGCAGTCAGGATCCATCTTTGTTGAGCACTAGAATGAGGATTAATTTCGCCTATGAAATCTAATCCCCGTTGCTAAAAAGGAGCTTCTGTTTTGACCGGGACCAATGGCATTGTTGGGAGCTTATGTTTGCCTGCAAAAAATTGGCAAGGGCTGCAAGCTCGTACCTTAGCATTCACATCTGAGAAAATTTTGGGCCAATAATAACCAGCCCTTAGGATCTTATAAGAGGTAGCCCTCCAGGCATGGTGTCTTCCACACACTCCTTCGTGAAATTGGCCTATGACCTTTTTTGTCTCTGATTCAACCAGACAGACCAAGAGGAAGCCAAGCAGGTCTTTCCAATACAGTTGTTTTTCAGAAATAAAGTACTTGATTGCATGCAGCTTCAGCGTTCTGGCTTTGGATGGAGACAAGTCACTTGGGCATTTCAATGTCAACAAGTAGGATACTATGTCCTTGTACCAATTTGATGAAGCAAATTTCTCTTCAATTTGGATTTCGATTATTTGATCCTCAAGTTCATTCACGTCTACCCACTCTTCCTCCTCCTGAGAACTGTTTATCCCGAGATCTCTGAAATTGGATTTAGCTAAGAGTTTAACTAAGCCTTGCCCCTTTATGAATTTTTTTGGTTCTATATCCAAGTTGAACTCTTGGATTTTGGCAAGCCATCATCCTCTTTTTCCATCACTGTATGCCTGAACCAAAATATCTTTTACGGAGCTAGTAGGTACATATGCAATCACCTTAGAATGTAAAACGTAGGTTATGAAAGCCTTTAACGCTTTTACCTTAGCATATGCTTGTTTTTCCATTATATTATATTTAAGTTCGGAATCTCGAAGACTTTTGCTAAAGAAAGCTATCAGTTGCTCGAAACCTTCTTCGTTCTTCTGAAGGAGTACCATAGCGAGTATGTGTTCAGAGGCAAATGAGAAAATAAGGAAATCCTTGAGATAATCAGGGCTCGCTAGTACAGGTGCCTCGCTTATAACCTTCTTGATACGTGCAAAGGATTCTTTAGCTTATGTCGTCCACTTCACTTCTTTGTTTTTCCTGAGCATATATGTGATCAATTTCACGATTTCAGCGAAGTTCGGAATATATCTTCTCAAAAATTTATTTTTCCTAAGAATGACTAAATTTCTTTCACGTTCTTAGGAATACTTATTGTATCAATAGCTTCAACTCTTTTAGGGTCAATTCTAATTCCATCTCGAGATACAATGTGGCCCAAAAGCTTGCCTTTTTGCATAGCGAAGTGAGACTTTTTAGGATTTAAGGACAGACCAAACCTACGACATTTCTCAAATGTCTGCTTGAGATGTATCATATGATCTTCATCTGATTTAGAAAAAATAGTTAGGCCATCCAAATAAATAACTACAAATTTGTCCCGTTCGCCAACAAAAGCGATATCCATTGCACGTTGAAAAGTAACACCTGTATTCATCAAACCAAACAACATCTTATCATACATAAATGTACCCCAAGGAGTGGTAAAGGCTATTTTTTCTTTATCACGATCGTTGACAGCAATTTGATTGTAACCTGAAAATCTGTCAATCATTGACATCCTATTAGCTCCTACCACGTTTTCTAAAAATGTAATCCATTTTAGGTAGGGGGTAATTATCTTTGAGAGAGGATTTATTAAGATTTCTGAAATCGACGCACAGTCTAATTTCCCCATTTTTCTTCCTAACCGGGACCAGGTTTGCTACCCAATCAGAATATCTTAGTGGTACAATTATCTTTGCATCAAGGAGTTTTTTGACTTCCCGTTCGATAACAGGTAATAAGATGGGGTTGATTTGTCAAAGTTTTTGTTTAAAGGGTTTGACACCAGGCTTCAGGGGTATCTTATGTTCGATCACAAAGGTGTCATATGTTCTTAGTTCTTCATACGACCAAGCGAAAACATCTTTGTATTTTCTAAGCAACTCCATGTATTTATTTTTGGTTTCTGTAGATAGATATTTGGATAATTTTACCATCCGAGGGTTTTCTTTAGTTCCTATGTCACAGTCCTCAACCTCTTTAGGTTGGGGCTGTAGGGTGGTTTTTGAAGGGATATCATCTTGATTGAACAATCTTTCCAAGGGAATTAGGCCCTTGGGAATCTGGTTATTCTTGAGAACAAGCATTCGGTGATTCGCAATTTTATGTCATGTCCAGCTGGAGAGATCCTCCAAGCATGGCACCCCATGACCTAGATAATAGCATACCATACTTCGAAGGGATGTTAGCGACCACTACATCCATAAGAATGTTTTTTGCTAGTATTTGTGCCAGACCTACCACCAGGTCTTTAATCATGCCTATGCATTTGACTTTTCTTGAATCAAAATAATATAAGTCACCATAGGGCCTTGTGATTTCGAGACCGAGTTTCTTCATAATTTCCTTTGGAATCACATTGTGGGAAGCTCTGGAATCGAGCATACAGTTATGGAGTAGGTGATCAAACAAGGTTAACGTAATATAAAAGGGGGCCACAGTGTCCCTCGCACCTTCAAAATGTGGACTAAATACTATGTCCGGCTTGTCATCTTCTAATTTGATGACATCGGCCTGACTTTCATCTTCGGAAAATTTTATCATCTTGGAAATTTGTTTTCTGTATATGGGATTTTTAGCTAGTTCAACAAGGGGAATAGGAATTTTGATTTTATTTATTTCGTTTTCCAGATTAAAATTTCCTAGGGCCTTGTCGTTTTCTATGTTCGGGGCCTCCATTCCTTTCTTTTCAGCTTTTCTTTGTGGTGCGGACTTGTTTTCATTTACAGGAGCCTGTGTCTTCATAGCGAGTGTTCCTACTAGCTCTGACTGGACTGGTAGCGTGTCAGCGATGTGAGTTTTTGTAGTTTGTTTGTCAGCAACTTTTGGAGTCACCTTATCAGTTTCTCCCCTTGGCAAGATATTTTTTGCGGGAACAGTTGTGAGACTTTTGTTCCTAGGTATTAAATTATATTTTTCCTATAGTTCGGCTACAATATCATTTGTGATACCCTGATAGGGCAAATTTTCAGACGTGTCATTGCTAACATTGTCTTCTAATGTAATTTCTTTATTTAAAGATTTTTTGTAATCTTGTCTCGATAAATAAGGTGATTTATTATCATCGCCAAGATTATTAATATCCTCATCAATCTCTTCAAAATCTTCTAGATCTTCCTCTCCAATGAAGTTTTCACTTTTGAAGGGGGTTGGAATTTTTTGATCTTCATTTTTAATTATTTTCTGTGGGGCCTGAGGATCAATATTCCTTCTAAAATCCTTCCTGGGGAAATTATCTCTTTTCGATTTCTCTAGTTCCATTTTTGAGATTTTATTTGAAAGTTCTCTAATTACCCTAGCCATCTCGTCTATTTTATCTCCCGAGGATTTCACCGATCCTAAGGGTCCACCTTGCTCTTTGAATTTCCTATTTTCTTTGCTCTCGGTTTCTATTTTTGCTTTTAATTTCCCTGATGACATCATGTTCAATTCAATCTCAAGAGCATCATCCTGCATTTTCGTAAGATCTGTTGATCTCCTTTCTCTCAATAATAAGGCGAAATTGGGATCAAAAGCACCAACAAAAGTCACCTTTGTCGCGGTTTGTGAAGGTTTGACCTCAACCGGGATTTTATTATATAACTTGTTGAACCTTTGTGTGAACTCTAGAACAGATTCTGATTTTTTCTTTCTAAGAGCTCTGAATTCCATCAGGTAGTAGAGATGGTCCTTCCTCTCTCCCCATTGTCTAATAAAAGTTCTTTCAAGTTCCTCGTAAGATCTTAGAGATCTGGCTGCTAAGGATCGGAACCAGGTCCTCACCTGTCCTTCGAAAGTCTGAACGAGGAGTCTAGAATAGACATCTTCGTGTTCTATTCCGAGGATGTTAGCAAATTGGTCAAAGAAGTTTATATGTTCTTGGGCGGTCAAATCCCCTTCCCCTGTAAATTTCGGAAGGCTTTTCATATAATTTTTGGGGAGATCGTGTAGGGGAACTGGGAGGACAAGGGGAGTATATATAGCATCTACTTTAGCAAAGATTATAGGAAGTGGTACTTGACCACCTGTTGGTCCTCCTGGGGCACCACCTCCAGCTCCAGCACCTCCTTGTGCGGTCATTGGTAGATTTGAGGCTGAAGCTCGAAATGCAAGAGGAGAAGATTCTTGGAAATCTGGGGAAAAAACCTAAGGAAAAGAAACGTATCGTATGAGAGGGGAAGTGAGACAGATCTTTCAAGTGTTTCCGAAACGTTCAACTACGTAAATTTAGATTGACAAATGTTACGTATGGGTAAAAAGACTTGTCTAATTGATCTTTGTGACTTTAAAATCTTTTCTGGATCAGAGACTGGCGAGGTCTGCTTGTTGTCTGGGTTCTTTCTGGTGTTGTTTCGGCTAATAGCTAGTTTACTTATCGTGGAGTTTCCAAGTGAAAAATAAAGGTAGCCTTAGAATGTTTTCTATCCTTGTTCACTATCAAAGAAAGAAAGTGTCAATGTCGTTCTTCCGAGGGAAAAGATTCGTTTCTTCGTTCCCCGGAAATGGCGCCAAAAAGATGTTGTTCTTGAGTTTATACTTTAAGGCTGTAAATTATACCATCAAGGAATCCGTAAAATTAAAGGTAACTAAAGGATAAGACTCAAAAAGAAGGGTAAAGAAGAATTAGTTTCTCAACTATCTCTGTCTAGCTTCCCGTTGTTCTTGGATGTTGATATCTCTCTCAATAGCAGCCCATGAATGTTCTACTTCAGACCAGTTAGTTGTTGTTTGTAGGATAGTATTAAATAGGTTTAAAGCAATACTGGTTTGATTTTGAAGACCAGGTTCTATGTTGGGTTGTCTGCTATTTGGGACAGTCATGGAGAATAAGATTTTATTTAATTGTGAAAGAATTCGATAAATTGTTACTTCGGTTTTTAAAAGATGAGAATATGAAAAATAGTTTTGAAACTCAAAATAATAACATAAATATAGTTGACGTCGTTTCCTGGACTTGTAACAATTTGAGAATCATAAAATAAAAAAGAAATATTACTAAAAAATATGAGGCTTTAATCACGAAAGAATCTCATATTGTAACAGGAAATAAAGAAGAAAAAGAGATTTCTAATGAAACGTTAGATATCATGTTTCAAATGATCTACAGGTCTTAAAATTACTGATAGCAATCTCAGAGGAAAAGTTGTAAATAATTTGATAACCAAATTAATCTAAATTATAAAGATGTATAAAATAAACTTCAAATTAATCATTCATTAGAAAGACATTGACAAAGCAACATAGAAAAATATGGTAAACAAGGTTAAAGAACACATAGCTACAAGTTGGCAGGATTCAGAATCTTGTCTGTATCATATATCACAGTGGATTGGAAAACTGTTAATACAATCGGCTCTCTCAAAAAATCAAAAGCCTTTTCTGAGTGTTCTCAAAATATATTTATACATGATTATCAAATATTTTCCCATTGGTGATTAACCAACTTCCTAAGATTACAGTTACATGGATGAATCATGTCAAACCGTTTACATTTATTTTCTAATTTCTAATGATGAAAATATTCAAAAGAGTACTTTTATGTTGGTGTTGATGAACTTCCTTCTTCCACCTCAAGACAGTGAACACATTTTCCCAAAACATTCACCAAAACTCTGGGAACGTCTAGTATCTCTTTTGCCTCAAATATGAAGAATTTTTTTGTAATTCGGGAAAGCAATATTCTATTATCTTCCTCGTGAACTTAATAGTTTGCAACTTTAAGTTCGGTATTACCATCCATTTGTCAATTTCGAAGATATTGATTACCTGAATTTTTGGGATCTCTACCTTCATTTCCTCCAGATCCTCCTTGAACTTTAGTTGATGCTTGACAATGTTAATCTCTCCTAATAAACCAGGATAGTCATTTTTTCCAATATTCAATGAAGTCTTTTCTAAGAGATCAAAAATCCCTTGGAAATCATCATTGACATCTCTGGTTATTCTTTTACTTTCAGCCAGGTCTGCTTCCCACACTTTAAGTATTACATCTCCTTTAACCTGTTCTGAAATGGATAATTTATGAATCTTTCCGACCTCATCCTTTGTTGAAAGGGCTACTGCTTTTTGGAAAGTCATTATGGCCACTTTCACTTCTCTTTCTTTCTGGAGAAGATTCTCCAAAGATTTGTTTGTTTCCTGAAAGTAATTCAGGACAACTTCCAGATTTAAAAATACTTTATGTTGTTCCTCTTCTATTTTCAAATGTATTCCCAATACTTGAGCTTGGAAAATTTCCATCTCTACCACTTGATTTGAAATAGTGTAAATTTTATCTCATAATTGTTTATTTTCTTCTTCCTGTTTTAGAACATGTGCCTGGGTGACCTGTATTATCTGATTTGCTTCCTCTAAGCTTGTTTTCATTTTCTGAATTTCTTGAATATCTTTTAATCTAGCTTGCTCTAGACCTTTCTTTATTCCCCAACTGATATTTCTTTCAGTTTCCTTCAATTTACCATGTAGTTGATCTATCATTTGGTCTTTTTGTTCCAACATGGTTGTCAAACTGCCAACAGAAAATATATTTGCCAACGCTAAAGCTCCCATCGTGCCCGCTATCTCTGTGGAAAATTCTCCATCTTTAAGTTTCTTTCCATCTATGATGACCCTATGATTTTTAACCATCCCATCTCCTCTTGGATGGATTTCCTCTTTCAAGATTGCCCTTCTCTTTTTACTGAAAAAATAGTCTGATGAAGGAATCTCATCTCTAGCAATTTGCTCCAAATCACTGACATACAAAGCTCCCTCATGGGGGTTTCCATAAGTGGACTGAAATGGAGTCAAGGAAGTAATGGGACTTCCAAGATCTGTCGATGTTGTTCCTCCTGTCTTTTTTGGAACATCCTTAGGGATTTATGGGGATGTTTCTAGCTCCTTTCCCTTCCCTGCCTCTGATTCTTTTTTCTAGGAAATTTTTGTGTCTTATGAAGGTATTTTAGTATCCTTCATCTTGCCTTTAGTATTTTCTTTGTCCTGTATATTAGTTTCAAAGCCTGGCGGAGGCCCTTCCTGCTTTGGAGGTGGGGTCCTAGCTTCACCCTGCAAAATTTTGGGTAAACAACTTCGCCTGTGGCTCTGGAATGATGCAAAACCAATCTGTGAATCAGGTGGTAGGGCATGTACTCTGTTCAATACCTCTTCATAGGATTTAACCCCCTTGAATACGTCATCATAAATAGATGTTTCATGCTCATAGGATTTTAAATTACAATGCATCAAATGTTTGCTTATTAATTGATAGGGGTCATGCTTTATGTGTTCAATATCTACCAATTTTACTTCTTCGAATGATTTAGCCTCTACTTTAGAATGACCTAGATTTAGTAATGAAAATTTCCTGACATGTACATGGAAATTTAGCCATGACTTCTTCTGAGATGCCTTTAGCTCTAATCCAATGCTTCCTTTTGCTATCTGGTGGGCTACCTCTCTACACACTAATCTGTCCAGTAGGAATTTAGGGAGTGCATGAGGGGGAATAGAAAAACCATAAACCATGATGTAGGAAAAATTCTCGTCAATAAACCAATCAACTATTGCTTTCAAATTTTTTGTGACTGTATTAGAAATGCGAGGAGGTTCACATCTAAAAAATATTTTATGCATCAGAATTATAACAAAATGACAAATTTCATAAAATGTGTCCTTAGCATTTTCTTCCCAAAGGGCAGAATGATATTCATGAATGGGTTCTGGACAGGTTATGTTCCAACTCCAATTCATTAAGGGAAAAGGAGTCATGTAGCAGATTGCATCCATAATGTATGCTGACATGTAAAAGGCCATTGATTGTCCCTTTGATTTCTCAACTTTGTAGTTTGTGATTTCTTGTGTTAGGTTATTGAAAAAAATCTTATTCTAGTTAAAAGCATACCCTTCTGAAGATTCTTCCAAAAAGGGCACCCAATTTGCATGAAAATGGCAGGGATCTTTTCTCCCGAAAAGTCTACATAGCATAATGGCTACGTAGACCATGTATTCATTCAAGGATGTTGTAGCATAAACCCCATGAGTATCGGCTCTAAATTTTGATGGACAACTCCACCACTCTTTAATCATATTAGGATAAGTTCGGTCTACCTCAGTGCATTCTTTCCTCTGAAACTCTGCTAAAAAATTGGCATTAAAAGTATGTTTAGGATTTGGTGAGAGTTTATACATTACTTATATGTGTTCTAGCCTGAATGAGTCAATGATGACTCCTTGATCGTTTAAGATACTCCTTGTCGAGATATCGACCTTTTCCAGGGCCCAACTGATCATATCATTGTATGCCACGAGCCGAGGGCACACAATGATATTATGAAGCTCTGATTCAGCTATGTCTAGATAGTGATTCTTGGAATCAGGATGAGCATTCTTGAGTTCACATTCCAGAAATTCAGAAATTTGAGTCCAAGATTTAATGGAATCTATAACGTGTGGCGTGGTGTCGGAGATGATATCTCCTTCCTGTGTATCTTCGCTCTTCTTCAGTGCCATGACTGTATATTAAATGGAAAACCTGTCACGGAAAATAAATGAATGAACTCAGATGAGTGTTTCTTGCGCTTGCTAAAATGAAAACACAGACATTCAAATGCTCTTTTAATTCTTTTAAAAGTGACGGGATTGACACAGCTAACAAGAATTCAAGGCATTTAATGCAGAATATATTTTACTGAGATACACATTAGTACCACGTATCACCATTGATTCATTATTTAAATGGCCATATTTTAATCATGCTTAGGAAAAAGGTTAATTGGTGCTAATCATAGATTAAGACTAAAGATTTTATTTTTCGAGATTTCGGGGATCATGTTGACGAGAAGTATGTCATCGATGAAAACCAATATCTGAAATCGCGAAATTGCGACGTATTAATTAAGACTTAAACGTTTTAGCAAAGTGATGGATTGATATTTCTCATTTCAGGATTTCGAGCATCATTTTGACAAGAAGTATGTCATTGATGAATCCTGATTTCCGAAGTTGCAAAATCACGACGTGTTTTTTTTTTTTTTTTTTAAATAGGACTTAAATTCATCTTAATTAACTAACTAATCAAGGTTAAGGACAAAATAGAGTTAGTTCGGTTTAACACAAACTATAGATTGGGATTTCGCGATTCAGGATCATTTTGTCAAGAGATGTGTTATCACTGAACCCTGAATCCCGAAATCGCAAAATGATTAACTTAAACCTTAACTTTTTGCATTAGAGAATTAATTAATTAGCATTTAAACTAACTCCCTTTATTTCTGGAAATCGGGGATCGGGAATTCGCGATTCAATTTGTATTGAAAATATGTTTTCAGCAAACCCTGAATCCCGAAAACTCTTTAAAGTTAATCTTGAAAATGGGTCGAAATTCTTATAATACTTTTAGGTTCTTTTTGCCTTTTATTATTTAAATAATTGAGTTCTTCAGGAAATCGGTACCGTGCATTTGGGGATGATAAAGAAACTTTCATTTTATGAAAATCCGAAACCCGGAAAAAGGAAAGTTTAGGTCTTTAGGATAAAAAATTTAAGAATTGTTTCAACAGGTTTCACCTCGGAATTGTTTGTTCTATGAAGCTTTCCTTGAATTGTTTTCTTTTTTCTGTTAAAGTAAGCATCTGCGTCTTGAAGAGATCCTAGTTCTCAGTACCAGTAGTCTCTGCCTAGGCTAGATTTCTTGGCCTTTCATTTGTCTCATAGTTTCAGAGATACATGCGGCCTATATAAGGCCAGCATGCGTGTACACGTGCTCTGACTTTACACAGCTCGCATGCACATGCTTGTTGTTGAACTGTCAGCAGTGTTCTTGTGGAGAAATTTTTTGTTGAAGGTGAGGCAGTCATCCTTTCCTTTGACAAGATTTATACCTCTCAGGTTTTTGGGTCTCTGTCATAGCGGTCAGTAACTTAGGTTTGATCACAATAATAGCTTTCTTTTTCATTAAGAAGTTTTCCTCAAAAATTTCTTTTATAGGGTTTTTAAACAAGTGTGAGAGTCCAATTTTAATTTGCTTGTGTGTGATTTTGAAGTGACTCTTTGCGATCTACGCTTAGGCCAGAAGTTTTCTTGGTTTTTACTTGTTGATATTTTTCCTTTTTTCTTTGTGAGCATTCAAATAAATAAAAAAATCTCTTATTTCTTTGTTTGGTTAAATAGTGTTGTTTTGCATTAGTAACCAAGGAAAAGTCTTTGATTTCATAAGTTATTGATGGTTTACTTAGATCATAAGTAGCTCGTAGTCGAGTGAAATCCTGCTTTGAGTTTGTTGTTCAAAGATCTTAGAAATTTTTTAAATTTGAAAAGTTGTTTAAGATTTGAGTTAAGTGAAGGTATTTTGTTTCCATCTTTCTGTTTATTTTGATTTCATCTTTCAAACATCACTAGTTTCACTTTCATAACCTTTGACTTAAGACAAGCCATAAAAATTAATTCTAAATCTAAAATTCATTAGACATTTTATGTTTGTAGGGTCAACCAACTAGTTTAGGGTTAGGGCCTTGAATTAGGTTGGAGAGGAAACTCTTCAAGGCCATTAAATCAAACATTGGAGTCTGAGTTAGGGACTATCAAAGTCTAGTATTGTGAAATTTATCCAGGACCCCCCTCTAACACAAGGGATAAACATGAGGTCACATGCGGAAAGGTAGCGGAGATAACCCCTCCAAAGTGGGACCAATCGTAGTGGAGAACACATATAGAGGGTTTGTCTTGGTATTCTGTCGATTGCATTTTCCACGGAGCTTCATGGGTCTCAAATCCGTTTGAGGTTCTCAGTTGTCTTCCGGACCACTTTCCTTCAAAACCCTTGACAAGTTTTGGGCTCAATACCCTGCTCATTTTGGTCTACCCGACTTTCGATTGTACCCATATGGTGACTGTTCTCGCGCTGGCAACCTAGTTGCCTATCTTTTTAGAGACATACATAGGTGACTGTGGGGGTATACTGTGGTACCTAGGATAGACATCGGGCCATGCTTTGCAGAGTATACCTGGAGGGTACTTATGTGTTTCAGTTGCACTTGCACCGGTAAGTTTCTCTAGTGTTGGTTGTTGTACTATTCTTCCAACTAGTTTAGTGTTTCCTTGTTTTATCTTGGAGGGACTTTTTTAGTGTGTGTTGTTTTTTGAATGAATAGAAATCCCTAGGGTGTCTTTGATCTTCTCACACAATCGAGGATCATGAGCTCTCCCGGTCATGAAGGATTTTGGGCCTATCACTGGTTACATTAGAGCCACCTCCGCCACCACTAAGGTGAAAGCTAGACCAACAAGGGTCTTTTGAAGCAACCAAGTCACAAGAAATTGTACCTGACCAACATCCGAAGGAAATGATCATTTTAGACTTTGGAGCGAAAGATCTTGGTCCATATAAAACTCCAACCACTGTTCTTTCGGCACCCATCATCGTACTGATTCACCCTTACAAGTGTCAGAGAGTGTCGCACGCAGCAATGGAAACAAATGTTGTCACTTATGCTAGGAATTATTCAATTCCCACTACGATTGTCACCACAGGAGAGTTTCCACCTCCTAACCCACCATCACTGGTTCGAGCCACCATGGTCTCGACTGCCTCTACCTCGAATAGTGGTCCAATCCCATCTATGGCGGTGGCCAAAACCCCTTTCACACTGAGTGCGACAGGCCCTCCATTCTCATATGGGATGCCTAGCTCAGGTACAAATCCTATACTTTCCTACTCCACTTCATAGACTTTAAGTCTAGGGGCAGGGAACTCTAACACTCCTATGCAAGGAAACATGGGGGGCACTTCAACTCCTTTTAATGCTTTCCCTTATGAGGGAGGTCATGTACCTCCTTCCTCCCCTTTGCTCGGTGGCACTCACCAACAATCCGCCAGGCCACCTACACACCATAGTTTATTTGGAGCAGGGAGTCAAGGACCACCTTCTCATAATATGTCGGTAGGTTCGACATTGTTTTCTTTGTTCGGTGCCTTTGGTAACAACGCTTTCCCGTCAGATTCTTTCCCGACTGGGGGAAATCCCGATTACGGACAACCTATTCCTATGTAGGGTACTATTCCTGCACAGGGGGAAAACCCAAGAACTGCTTCCACATCAGGCCCTTGGAATTCTTGGCAAGGATCAGTTCCCTCGTTAGTAATGTTGATCTAGGAAAATTATTTTCACAACCAATGGAACCCCGGACAAGGTACTATGCCTATCCCCATGGGATCGGCATGGGGCAACCCTTCCCAAATTCCTCTGAATGTAATGCATGCCCAACCATCTATGTCCTATTTTGGGAATCAATTGATGATGCCTCCTCACATGCAGAATCCGTACGTTGGTCATGTCCATGGTTTTTACCAGAACCCAGGATAGTAGCCAAACTTTTCCTGGCAACCTGGTGCCAGTCAAACTCCAGGTACCTTTTTCCATGGTTATCACCAACAACCCAAACTACCTTTCCTTCCAACTTTTCATTTTCCAGACTTGACAAGGTTGTTGAATGACCCTATTTTTCACGATCCACGTTGGCCCCCTATGCCGACGAAGTTACCTTCGGACATACCAAAGTTCGAGGCCAAACCTAACGAATATCTAGGAGATCATGTGACCACCTTCCATCTTTGTTGCTCATCTAACTCATTGAAAGATGACTTCGTACAGTTGTGATTGTTTCAACGTACTCTCATAGGGAGTGTCATGAAATGGTACATTGAGCTCGACCACTTAAGATACTCTTCCTTCGACAAATTGGCAATGGATTTCCTAAACCATTTCCAATTACCTATGAGATACGACAATGGCACATAATTGCTAGCCAATTTCGCATAGACAAAAGTGGACCATATCTATGATCACATCTGAGAATGGAGACGCCGAAAGATTTTAATTCAAGTGTCAGTCCCACCATCATTCCTGCTCGAGTGGTTCCTTAAGTCTTTGGTCCCACAGTTATCCAAAGACGTCGTGACATCGGGAGTGTTTTCTGAAGAAAACGCCATCATGAGAGAAAAACAGCTTGAGCTAATCTATTCTCAGTCTGGTTTATTATACAAGATCTTGCCAGATGTGCCACACTCAATACTTGATAAAACTAGATAGAGAGTTGGACCACATGCCGATGGTATTGTTGGTTCAACACAAACAAATCCCCCTGAGCAACTGACGAAGAAATTGCAACAATTGTCTATACAACACACATCGGCCAACCAAACTACTGTTTTGGCTACTCCCCCTACTAAAACGTCAGATGTACACACATTGTAATCGACAAATCCAAAGGCCACCCAGCAGCCTGAAGGAAAGAAAAAACAATGAAAGAAGGGTAAGGGGGATAAGAAACCCACTAATAATGATGGCGGGGGAAACACTGAGAAATGGAATGCGAGGTATCCGTGCAACCTGTGCGTGGAATACCACCCGACCCACCAATGTCCTCGGCTTGCAGAGGCCCAAAAGTTTGTGACACAGCAATAGCCTGTCGTGTTAACCAATCCATTTCAACATGGGAAAAACCTATCCCAAGCCTCTATAAGCACGGAAGGGGGTAGTCAAGGACCCTCTCCATCTTCGAACAATCCTACATCCACGAATGTGTATTGTTGGTCACTATAATTGCTTAATTAAATTCAAACAACCAAGTGAAACATAAATTATCAACCCAGGGAAGTCTTTTGTTTCAAAGATAGCTGCGCACTATATATGCTCAATTCCAAAAGCACTTAGTGTTGTAGTAAGGAAATCATTCTATCTAACTTGCTGAAATGAACTGAAGCTCTTAATTGTATTACAGGAAAGAGATCTCCCTATTGCAATTCGTTATAGTTCAAATTAAGAATCCTGGATTACATTTTAAAATAACATTGCAATGGGTAAGAACAACTATCTTGCAATCAGAGAACAGGACCCTTACTCTCAAACAGAGGCTCAGTACTAACACTATTTCATGAAAGCAATAATGCAGAAGACAATAAGCTCTATCTAACAGAGAACAAAGCTCTTAGTTCCTTCCTGTCTAAGCAGAAACCTTGGGCCTTACTTCTGTTTAGCACACTTGTGAGATTGAAATCTACAGAGAACAGGGT
>ML840673.1:41719-70154 GCA_009831015.1 Picea engelmannii | reverse complement strand
AAGCATAAAGTAATGAGAAAGGACGTTGTATACCTTGGAATGATTAGATGAAATGATAGTATAAGTCAAAATGCAGGTGATGAAGGGTAAAATAATAGCAAAAAGTATGGGCAAAAAGGGTACAATATGTGGTCCTAACATGTATATGATGAAGGGTGATGTTTTTATATCAACTAGAGTGCATGACTACAATAAACCAAGCACTTATGAGAAGGGAAAAGAAGTCGAACTCCCATCTCTTCCTCTCCATATCAAGAAGACTTTGGGCGAAACAATGACATGCATCCCAAAAGGTACGTTCAAAAACAATTATCACAACCCAAATGCAAGGGCCTCCCAGAACTATTTTGTGGTGGAGGATTTGTCTCAAACCCCTTGTGCGATGTCCACTTTGGAGGTCCTCCAAAGATGCCCTTCTTAGAGAAAAGCTTTGTTGGCCTCTTTAATATCTACCGAGACTTGTAATCTGGATACAATCATGCTGGATACAACCGACTTAAAACCTTGTCTGCCTTACCACGTAGCATTTCAGATAGTAGTGGCTCACCCCACGAAAAATTTTACTCGAAATATTTTCTTCACGGTGGTTGATGAGGGTGCCTCGACATGCGTAATGTCATTGGCATGTTATAAGGCCATTGGACAACCCTTTTTTTCTCCATCACCTACACTTCTCACTGCTTTCGATGTTCGTTCGTTCCAACCACATGGTATCATTCCCTCTTTCCCCGTGCAGTTAGGAGGGAAGACCGTGTACGTCGAGGTAGAACTAGTCAACACATCCCTCAACTACAATCTTTTATTAAGAAGGAGTTGGACTTACACCATGCAAGCAGTGGTTGCTACTGTTTTTCGATTCTTGTTGTTTCCACATGAGGATCGGATTGTGACCATTGATCAATTGTCTTTCTCTAGACCTGACCCTTCATTGGGGGTATCGGCGGTCCCGATGATTGATAATCCCCAACCAGGCATAGTCAATGTAGGGGTTTGTTTGTTCCCATCTTTGATGGGTACCTTCGATTACCTGCCCCCTCAAGGTGATGTCAAGTTCATATCTGACCAACATAAGGTTGATATTTTCCAAGTTTCATCATTTTTCACAACTTACTTCAATGATTCGTGGATACTTCCTTCCCCATCAGCCACGATGGAAGGGACAGGGCACCCGGGCATGTCCATGCCCTTGTCTGCAGTTGAAATAGTGTACTCTTTAATCCAGCAAGCTTCGGCCGACACAGATCGAACTCCTGCACAAGACTTAGATCTTACTCTAGAGCCTATTTGGGCTCAAGGTTCTCTTGCTGACACCGATTCGTTAGACTTAGTCTTGCCCTCCGACGAAGAAGTAATTGAAGCAATGACTAGTCCAGACAAACCCTGGGACGATCTCCATCATAGATCATACTTCCTCCCAGAGTTAAGAAAAATCAAAGCCGTAGAATTCACCTTGACTATGATTGGAGATAGGTCTTATCCTATTAATACCTTAGCTACACATGAGGTTTATGTCGAGGGTAATATGAAAACTATCGCTGAAACCATACCGATCAATATCTCCAAAACCCCTAGCATCGTGGAGAATGTTTTTGTTGGAGCTAAGTGTTCCCCCAGAGAGATTCAAATCTAGACAGATCTATTTAAATAATTTCACAACGTTTTTGTCTGGTCTTACAAGGAAATGCTAGGCATCGATCCAAAAATAGTCGAACATGAAATCACAACTTATCTAGATGCCAAGCTCGTTTGGCAGAAGATTCATCCAGTTAATCCCAGGAATGAAACATCCATTAAGGTTGAAGTTGAGAAACTGCGAAAAGCCGGTTTTATCTATCCTATCCATTTGACCCAATGGGTGTCAAATCCTATGCCGGTCAATAAGAAACAGGGCACAATTCGTATATGTACAGACTTCTGTGATTTGAACAAGGCCTATCTAAAAGATAATTTTCCCACACCATTCATCGACTAGATAATTGATGAATGTGCAGGTTGTGAGGCCTTCTCTTTCATGGATGGTTTTTCAGGATATAATCAAATACAAATCAAACCCGAAGACCAGCACAAAACGGCATTCACTTGTCCATGGGGTACATTCGCGTATCGTAAGATGCCCTTTGGTCTCAAAAATGCTGGAGTGACCTTTTAGCTGGCCATGTATTTTTCTTTCTATGCTCTCAAGCATATAGTCGAGGCCTATTTAGATGATTTATCATCTCGATCTCGCAAGAGAATGGATCATCCCACAAACTTCTGACTTATCTTTGAGCGATGTCGCTACTTCTGGATTCGCTTGAATCCAAACAAGTGTAGCTTTTGCGTAACATCAGGACGTTTGTTAGGTTTCATAGTGTTAAAAATGGGGATCATGGTCAATCCTCTAAAGGTTGAGGCAATAATTCATTTGCCTCCCCCGTGCACAATCCTTCAACTTCAAATTCTATAGGGAAAGGTGAATTTTTTAAGGCGTTTCATCACTAACTATGCCGAGATCACAAAGGGCTTTATGTGCTTACTAAAGAAAGATGTTCCTTTTTATTGGGACATTCTCGTTCAATGCTCTTTTGAAGTGTTGAAACATTCCCTCACAACCGACCCTCTGCTTCGGCCACCTAACTATAACAAAGATTTCTTATTATACTTAGTTGTAGTAGAGTCAACCATCGACATGGTCTTAGTTCAGGAAGATGATTTTTTCTCAGAATATGTGATCTATTACCTGAGCCGAGGCCTAGTCAGACCAGAACTCAATTATTCTCATATCGAAAAACTTGCGTTGGTAGTAGTCCATGTTGTTCAGCAGTTCTGTCATTATGTTATGTTTCACAAGACCACTGTAATTGTCATTGTGAATCTATTTCAATACATGTTGACATGATGGGTAATAGGAGGAAAGATCAGTAGTTGGATAGTCATCCTCCAGGAATTTAACTTAGATTTTGTTTCAACGAAATCCAAAAAGTCCCTGGTCTTCACAGAACTTATTTCGGAACTTCCGGTTGAGTCAGGTGATGTTGTGCCCGAAGAGTCGCCTATCAGAGGAGATATGTTTTTGATCACATATTCGGATCCCTGGTATGGAGATATACTTATCTATCTCTAGACATTGAAGTGCCCCACCTCTGCTTCTCATGATGAGCGTCGTTGTATATGCCATCAGGCCAAGAATTATCTCATACTAGACGATACGTTGTATCGAAGAGGTGTAGACTGCATCCTGCATCGATGTCCCACTCATGAAGAAGCAGTTATCATGTTTAACGATTGCCATACAAGAGCATGTGGCGGTCATTTGTCTGGGTTGGCAACAACCCAAAATATTTTATGAGCAGGTTACTTCTGGCCGACACTAATCAAATATTGTATCAAATCAGTCAAGAAGTGCCACCCGTGTCAAATATTCTCTTGGAAGATGAGGGCACATACCGCTCCCATGTTTTCTATCATCACAGTTGGTCCCTTCACCAAGTGGGGGATTGATTACACTACATGCAACCCTCCTTCAACAAGGGGGCACCGTTATATCATTGTAGTCATAGACTACTTCATGAAGTGGGTCGAAATTATGCCAATGTTTAAAGATGATGGAGACACTACGGCTCTTTTTTTATTCAACTAGATAATAGAAAGGTTCAGCATCCCAAGAGATATTGTCACTAACCATGGCAGTCACTTTCAGAACGAGATGATGACCAAGTTAACATCAAATATTGGGTTGCGAAAAGAACATTCATCACCCTACTACCCCAAAGAAAATGGTCAGGTGGAAGCTGTAAATAAATATCTTAAGACCATCCTACAACGAACGATCAACTCAGCCAAGTCAAATTGGCATTTGATGTTGTACTCGACATTATGGGCTTACCGAACATCTGTTAAGACTGCAACCAGTTTCTCACCTTTTCAACTTGTTTACGGGCTGGAAGCAGTCTTGCCTATCGAATGTTAGATCACGTCCCTAAAGTTGGCAGTACAATTATTGCCACACACTTCTCCACTTGAATAACGGTTATTATACCTTGAGTGGGTCAATGAATAGCATCGTGATGCATCCCTGCCCAACGAGGCTCATAAACATAAAGTCAAGTGTTAGTATGATCAGTCCGTTTGTCTTGGATTTTCTCTAAAAGTGACCTTGTCCTATTCTATCACCAAGATAAGGACCTTTTCATCTCACTAATCTCCTCATGCTCTCTTTCCCTCCAGTGAACATACATCCTACAAAACACCAAGTTTAGGAGGGTTAACCCTTGCTTTTTTAAATTTTTTCATTAAATAAAGGGTCCACGCGGGCTGTAATTATGGCAGTCGCGTGTACATGTGTCAAGTTTTTCCTCTGCCCGAGTGTACATGCAACCTGTCATAAGATAGCCCATGTGGACCTAGGGCCAACCTTTTGAAGGTCGATGCCCCCCAAAAAACTTGAAACTAAAAGCATAAATAAAGATTTAAATTGCAAGAGGAGAGAGGTTATACTTACTTGGTCCAGACGGATGGTCGTTTCGTCCACTGTAGCTCCTGGAATCACCACTTTTATCGAAGGGGTTTTTTTGTTCCAGAGTCAATTTCCAAATTAGCAATGGTGATAATGAGCTGTCAGCTTCTATTTATAGACTTTTTGGCCCCTTTTTGTCATTTTCTTTTTTGGCCCCCCTTATCATTTTCTTTAAATTGAAAACCATTTAGAGTGATTCAATAGTTGCATTTGAAGGTTATGATCAGGTATCAGGACATTTTTTTGGAGTTTTGGGTCACTTTTGATGGTCCTTGGGAAAAACCTCAGATGATCAACTTGAGCATATAGGTTAGGTTTCCGCCCCAACTTTTGTATCTCGTTGTCTTTATCCCTTTTCCATAAGATCGATCCCATCAGGTTGCGACACACAACCATCATTGTTGCTTTAGAAGTGTCGCGATTTGGTGGTAGAGCTTACCAGAACATGGATGCCCTAGGTAGATCCTGGTTGCATTATAGTGTCCATGTTGTCACTAATGAATGTAGGCTCGGGAGTCCTTTTTGTTTTCCCTGATTATGAGTTTGAGCCTCATTTGCATGATTCCTTTTCACTCTTGACCTCACCCTCAGGACTCCCAAAAAAAATAACGGGTCTTCTTTTAAGCCCTTTTCAGACCCTCTAAACATGAAAATATTCTTGAGAAATCTTGTGGACTTTCACACTCGTTAAACTGAAATTTGAAGTCACGTCTATCCGGCGGTAGTTTACCCCTTTTTCGGTCTAGATGGTCAACTGTACGAACAAAGGTATACTCTAAGGAACTTCGGTTCTCTAGAAGAGTACTCTCAGGTATCATTTTAACCCTTTTTTGGTCCTGAGGGACTAAATGTATGAAAAAGGAACCCCCACAGAGTCCATAGTTAAGCTCTTTTGAGTCTCCCTAAAATTGAAAAGATCGTCGAGTGCCCTTATTCTTTCACACTCGTTAAAATTGTCCAGAAGAACATTCATGACGAAGTCCATAGTTAAGATTTTTTCAAACTCCTTAAAAATGAAAAAATGGTTGAGTGATCTTGTCTTTATCACACTCATTAAAATGGTTTTGAATAGACATCTTTTCGGTGCTAGTTTACCCCTTTTTCGAATCGACTAGACTACCTTCAAAAAGGTACTCTAGTGGAGTCTCCTTTTACATTTTTCAGACAATCTAAATATGAAAAACCATCGAGATTACCTTCTCTGGGCTCATTAAAATCACATCGAAGGATGTTACCATTGTGTGTTTTATTAATCGCATTTTCATACCCACGTCTTTGGCCTAATGCCAGCTCCATGTTGCTCTCAACTGGAACATCTAAAGCATGCCTTATACGTAAGCCCTGTAGCACTTTGCCTCTGCATCTTGACACCTTCAGCCCCTAGAGGATTTTTCCCAAGTGTCCTTACTTTGAACATCATTCTTGTCCCTACGCCTTGAACTTGTATGTTTGCAACACTCATTCCTCCTTTGTAACGTAACATTCTTTTATTATATTTCCAAAATTATTGAAAAAGACAAAAAAAAATCAAATATACCCCAAAAAGAGGAAGGGAAAAGTATTTTCTTTATTGGCAGCATAATGAGTCGCCCTTAGATAAAGCACATCTGACTGTTTGTTCGTCAAACTCTGGGATTTAATATGACCTTAGGAAGTTGTTCTCGCTACATCGAGCTATGTCCTCCTCCATTTGGTTATTCTTCCAAACATATGGAGAGTTTGTGTTGTCTCCTGCCTCATAAACTTATGTTAATGCCATGCTACCTAAGTCTCATCATTTGACATGCTATTGTCCAAGGGAATTTTTTACCAAGCCTGAGTCGGCCCCTCTGGAGTTTATCTCTTTCCCTCATGCCCGACCATCCTGAACTTCCAGTCAAATATTTGTTTGAAATGAATGAAGCCTTCAATCTGATCATCAAGATTCTCTAGTCCATGACCGACGAGCCATCAAAGACCTCTGGGTAGTGAAGTCATACACTCATATTACACTCCTACCCGAGTTTTGAAGATTTTGAAGTTGTTTCTCGATCTCTGAAGACCTCATCTCCAGCCATCAGACCTTATCATCTTCTAGAATATGGATACTCTACACATATATATTTTTTATTTCGAGATGTAGCTCCACTATGTATTTCTCGCGGCTACATTTTATATAGTTATATGACATGGATCTACAGTGTATTTGATTGGCAGCCATGATTTTATTTTATCCCGAGAATGGGTATGCCTGCCTCGGTGAGACAATTATTATTTTGCAGACGACACCTCTCGATTTCTGGTCCCTGGGCTCACTTGTTCGGCACATCAGTGAATATTGTTAATGTATTTCGACCATCAGATGCTCTTATGACCTCACACATTAGGGGGCATCTGTTATAACCCTAATTTGCACCATACATGCTTACCTGGCATCAAGCCATCTCAGATTCCTTCTTTTCCAAAACACTACTAAACAACTCTTCTTAAAGACCCCTTTTATAAAGGCCCACGCGCCCTCCTACATTACTGCACGCTTGTACACGCTAGCTGACCCAAGACAACCCGCGTGTACCTGCAAGATCATGAAAAAAGGAAAGTTGTTGATGGAACACACAACTTTGGGTAAGTTAACTAAACCTTTCATCCATGCATGGTTGGAAATTCGACCAAATACCTAGCTTCTTCTAGCCTATAAAAGAAGGGTTAGGGGTCCCATTTAGAGGAGGAGAATCATAGTAATAAAACTATACCCGATTGAGCATTCCCTTTGTCCCAACCTTTAGCCATCCTTGTGCAAAGAGAAGTATAGAGCAAAGAAGTTAGAAGACAGTGGAAGAAGAGCCTAGGACCAGGATCGAGGAGCAGTAGATGACTTTATCATTGTAAGGTATCATTGTGAAGTTAATAAAAGAATTGTTTTTCCTGTCCCGCCATATCAGATTTTCATTATTGGAATATTGATTGTATGATTGATTAAATATCTAACCCATTAGTTCATAGATCAAATGCATGTGGAGTTCTTTGTTTGTCTTTATTGAATGCAATTCATCATTGGGAGGAGAGTTGCAGTCAAAGAACAACCAAGCACGAAAAGGGATCAACATCAAACATGAAGAATAAGGTATGTCAACTTAATCTCTTGAGCCTTGTATTTACATATGAGTAATGGGGGTCTAGGCATGGGATGATGGTAAAAAGTAAGAATCTTTAGGTCATTTCTGCATGCATGATAAAACCCTTAGTGTTAGTCTGTAGGAGGGATTTCCCACCCACAACACCATGTTTGATTGATTCCTGAGTTTGAAGCCTGCTTTTGATTGGTTTCAGTGATTGAAAGTATTTCTTTGCATTTTGCAAGTTTTTTACTCATTCTCATTGTCACAAGGATATAATATCAGATATTCATCTGGGTGCTTGTTTGACAAAGGGTATTTGGTTTGTCTTAAAGTTTTGGATTCATTCTGTTTGTGAGATTGTTTGTTGATTAAGAAATGTTTTTTTCTTGCTTGCATCAAAAGGTTTTCTTGTCTTTTTCATTTTTGTCTACATTACGAATTTGGTTTGGGATTTGTGTTGTTAGTGTATTGATTTTCTTGGATTACATTTTCCTTTCATATTTATATCTCTGATTTGATTTGGGAAAGGAAGAATTGGAATCATTTATTCATTTTCGTAATATCTCACAAGAAATGTTTTTACATTCGAAATATTGGTAAACAAAAGAAATTGGAAAATTGTGTAGTTCATGATTGTTTGGAATTGTGTTCATTCGAAATTAAGGAATTGCAATTTGTAGATTTTTGTACTTCAAAAGAAATACCTTCTTCCTACTGTAACTAGAGTTCATTGAATTGGAAAATTGCACATTCATCTCTTTTTTCATTTTATTGGGTTAAGGTCTCAACTTCATCAGTTTCACTTCCATCTCCCTTTTTGAGTAAACAACAACCTCTAAAACACAGCGTAAATTTAAAATTTATTAGTAAATTTGATTTTCTAGGGATCTTTTTCACCAACATTAGCTAGGATAGCGCTTTGGAATAGGTTGTAAGGCACACTCTCCAAAGCATCAAAACACACAATAGTATCTTGTGATAGGGAGAGTTCAAATCCAATTGCTACATTTTGTTCTGGGAAGCCCTTCTCACACAAGGGTCAAACCTGAGGTCGCATTAGGACTGGCATAGTTACTCACCCTGCGTTTTTGGTCTTAGTGTAGCGATCACACGTATTATGGGGGTCACTTGAAGGTATACCCACAATTACGAGTGGAAGCCTTTCGAACTGATTTTGGGCTAGATACCCTGCCTTTGTGCGTGGACTAGACTGTTTATTGTTTCCCCAGGAATCATTATTGTATTTGGTAACCTTAGTAGCCTATCTCTTTAGGGTCTTCACACAAGGTGACTGTGGAGGGGTTCACGATACCTGAAATCGACGTTGGCCAAACTCACTCAGGATCCTTGGAGGGTATACCCACGATTATGTGTGGGAGCTTGCACCAGGGTGTAAGTCCGTTAAGTAGGTCGTCAATGTAACTTTTCCTCCCGCTTATCCCAACCCATTCTTGTCTTGACTTCGTGATGTTGGATTTCATCACCAACTAGTGACTTCGAAATAAGAAGGTTTTGTTTTCTTGGTTTGATTCCTAGATTTTATTAGTGAGTGTTGTTTGTTTCCTCTAGTCGGCCATAGATTTTCTTCGTTCTTTACTTGGCTCAAGAAACATTGGCCTTATTTGTTCACATAGGATGTAAGGGTTATCCCCGAAAGATCCATAAGGTTACAAACCTTTTCCTCCTAATTCACCAGAAGGCTCTTTTGAGGGAGTAGTCAATAATGACGTAGCTTCTGAGGTTGGAAGCACACACTCTTTGGAGGGATTATGAATTGTTTCAGACTCCTTAGAATCTTTCTGACTCCCTATCAATCTGTTATTGAGCGTTGTACAAAATCCACGTATGCTACGGATGAACTCATCTAGAGAGATAGTTGTTGATGAAAATTTTGAAGCACCTACCGAACCTAACACGAGATCTGGAGTAGAGAATCCACTTTTTCAAATTGAAACATTTAGGACCCTAGCTCACACTATTGGAACTTGTAATTTTGGTTCTATCCCTTTGACAGTGTGTGATTTGTATGGTAACCTAGGAGGGAGTCCTGATCAACCTATGGCATCACAAATGCCTGAGACATCTATCATCTATATGGTACCTTTAGACCCTTTTATTGGCACTACCAGTAATGTCATCACCATTTTAGACCAATTTTTGATTGGTTCTCAATCGATTCCTACTCTCCAGATGACCCATTCTACTATGGTCCCACAAGCTACCATGATTCCTATTGGAATTGTGGTTATCTCCCAAGCTCCAATTGGGATACCACTTCCACCTAGATCAAATCTGTCACTTCCCCCTGGGTACAGAGCTCTGAATACTTCTGTTGCTACCTCTACCCAGGTTCTATCTGGAAATTCTGGACTTTTTGTTCCTCATGGGTATAATTTTTCTACTAGTTTTGTTCCTACACCTACCCAAGTTCTCTCTGAAGGTCGTTATGTTCCTCCTCCACCTTCGCTTGGGGGATATGGACCTAGTGGCTCCAATTCTCTTGGAGGAACCAGTCTTTCTATCACTTCTAGTTTCCAGATTCCTATTGGAGGTCAACCTCAAGTTGGGCAGCTACCTCTGATTGGGGCACAACCTCAACTTGGGGGGAAACCTCATGTTGGAATCCATAACCCACTATATGGAAAGAATGCACCTATGGTACAATATATACCTTGGAATAACACTTTCCAAGGAAATCTACAACCGTCTGGAGGGAAACATCCTCAAGTTAACTCTTTTGTACCCCCTAACCTCATTCAACCGTATCTAGGTTCTTTGAATCCTGCTTGGGGTCTGAACGTTCAATCTTGTGTTCCTTTCCAAGGGAACATCTCTAATCAACCCAAACCTATGGGCTATACGCCTCAAAATACTCCACAACTAAATCTGTCAGGACTATCTAATTATTTTCAAACTTCTTATGGTCCTATTGGTATGCCTACAGGGCTTCCCCTTCAAAACTACCAGTTTCCACAAGTAATCTGGCAGTTTCCTTTTCTAGCCACTTTGGATTTACCTGATCTGTCTGGGATTTTGAATGATCCTATCTTACATTATCCTTATTGGCCCGTCATACTGGCCAAGTTACCATCTAACATTCATAAATTTTACGGTCAAGTAGGAGAATATATTAATAATCATGTTATGACTTTTCATCTGTGGTGTTCATCCAACTCCTTGATGGATGACTCCATCAGATTACGACTTTTCCAACAAGTTTTCACAGGTTCTGCAAAAAAATTGTACATCGATTTACCGCGATGTTTCTTCAATGAATTTAACACCCTAGCCATGGCCTTTTTGACACATTACCAGTTACCAATACGAGACGAGACAAGAACCGAAATTTTGAGTTCTTTCAAGTAATCCTCGTCCACTCATATTTTTTATCACATCCATCAGTAGAGGAGGACAAGACGTTCAATCCAAGTCCCCCTTCCTGATCAAATATTGGCCGAGTGGTTTACCAAATCACTCATTGGACCTATCGCTCACAATGTTGCCATGGGTGGTGTTGTCACTGAAGAGCAGGCGATTAGTCATGCGCAGTATCTTGATCTCGTTTATTCACAAACGGTAACACTTTACGATTTGATCATTGATGCTCCTCATCCTTCCACAAACCCTACCCCAACACCTCCAACAACTTCTCATGTTGTTGATGGTGTGATTAGCACCTTTCATGCTAATACCCAGTCTACGCATGCCATTAACACCAATCCCAAATCTAATCATTCTAATGCACAAAATACTCCTACTCCTACTCCTTCCACTGGTAAGACTGTTGAGGTTAATTCTATTCAATCCACGCCAACCAGAAAGAATAAAAATAAAAAGAAAGGGAAGGGTAAGAATAAGGAGGACAAGAATAATAATCCCCAATCTGATAAAACCAAAAAGAAAACCGCTGATGAGAAAGATAAACGTAAACCTCATTACCCCTACCTTATTTGTGGTGATGATCATTACACGAAAGATTTTCAGAGACGCGTTGAGGTTACTAAATTCCTCCAAGGGAGTAGAAAAACTCCTACACCTATCATTTTGTTACAACCTTTCCCTTCTTAGTAGCAAGACAAACTAGTCATTCATGACCAAAATTCTCCTTCTACCTCGTCCTATGTCCTTATGTGTACTGGTGATTCTAAAAAGAACGAAGTTGCAATCACAACTCGAGCCAAGGATTACTCTCTGTCAAAAGATAAATTTGATGATATACCACCTTTTTTGGTTCAACCTTCTCCCCCAACTTCACCTCCCAATGGTCCTATTCATCTCAAAAGACCAGGTCTCAATATAGTTATTTGCCTTCCTCCCAAGGGCATTGTTTGAAAGTCTACATTCAATCCTCAGGCACGTGCTGCACAAAACTATAGTATTGTAGAAGATATTATGCAAGCACCCTCTGCGATGTCAGCTCTCGAAGTCCTTCAAAGTTTCCCTGCTCAATGGAAGGTGTTGTTAAAGGACATCGGTGGAATTGATCCCACACACACTAATTTAATAATCTTTGACTTGAAAGATCACATTCCAAGGCTTCCTCCTCAGTTAGCATTTCAAATCCAAGTTGTTGTTGAAAACAAGAATATATGTAGAACTGTTATTGATGAAGGAGCCTCGACTTGTGTCATGTCCGTCACTTGCTGGAAATCCATTGGCTCTCCTACCCTCACCAAATCACACAACACAATTAAGGCCTTCAATGGTACAAGATTTAAACCCTACAGTGTTCTTCCCTCATTGTCTATTACGTTGGAAGGTAAATCAGTTAATGTTGAGGTTGAGGTCTTCGATGCACCTCTTGATTATAACCCTTTATTTAGCCATAGTTGGATTGATTCCATGTGCGTAGTTGTGTCTACCCTTTTCCATGTGTTACGTTTCCCGCAACAAATAAATGTCATTACCGTTGACCAACTTGCCTTCTTTAATTCTAATTCTCATATTAGAAACGTTCCATTTATTTTGAAGACACCCCCTGGTTACGAGAATGTCAGAGTAGGTATTTTTAAAGATTCGACTTTGATGGGTACATTCCCAATCCCACCACCCGATATTCCCCCTCTTTTCGTTGCCTCTATTAACATGATATCCACCACCATTCGTGAAACCCCTGAGTCATATGACCCATGGGTAATACCTAACCCTATTGATTACCTCCATTATGGAAACCAGATGCCTTTAAGTCCAGTCGAATCCACTTACCAAGCTATTCAATTGGCAACCCCCTTCTTTCCTTCTCTCTATAATTCATCTCTCGATCCGTTTCATGTGATTTTGCCTATGGATGAGATGATCATGTCATTCATCTCCATGGAAGACACTCTCTGGGATGATGGGAATCATCGCTCCATTCTCTTCCTAGAGCGTGACACCATGGAGAGTTACCAACGGATTTTGACTCCGTCGACCGTTGTTGTTATTTCTTCAGTTCCTGAGTCAACGCATGATGTTTTGTATGAAGGGAACTTGAGAAACATTTCACCTACCATCCCTCTCAACATATCCATTAAACTCGGAGTCATGGAGAATGTTCATATTGGGGCCTCATGGCCTCGTGTTCTATTGATGAGGTCCAAACGTATAAATCCCTTTTCCAATAATTCCACGATGTTTTTGCTTGGAGTTACGAAGAGATGCTAGGTATTAATATTGATATCGTTATACATGAGATTAAGACATACCTAGACGTTAAACCCATTCGATAGAGACTTCACCCAGTGCACCCACGCAAAGTTGCTGCTATCAAGATTGAAGTTGAAAAACTTCTTAAAGCTAGATTTATTTATCCTGTGGCATTGACTGATTGGGTATCCAATCTAGTTTCAGTGAATAAAAAACAAGGTACCATCCACACTTTTGTAGATTCTAGGGACATAAATAAGGCTTGTCCTAAGGACAATTACCTGACCCTTTTCATTGACCACATTGTCGATGACTGTGCCGATAGTGAGGACTTCTCTTTGATGGATGGTTTCTCTGGCTATAATCAGATTAATATTCTACCCGCAGACCAACACAAGATCGCTTTCATTTTCCCTTGGGGAACCTTTTCTTATCGTAAATTACCCTCTGGTCTCAATAATGTCGATGCGACTTTTCTACACACTATGCCTTATTCTTTTAATGATATTACACACATTGTGCAACCCTATCTTGACAATCTACCGACGCATTCCATGTGTCATCAAGATCACCCGACACATTTGAGGGCCATTTTTGTACGTTTTCGTTATTATTGTATTCGCTTAAACCCACATAAATGCATTTTTTGTGTGGATTCCGACAGATTTCTTGGTTTTATTGTGTCAGTACATGGGATTCAAGTAGACCCTTTGAAGGTTGAGGCTATCCTTAATCTACCTCCTCCTTCCACTTTACACCAGCTCCAAAGTTTGCAAGGCAAGGAAAATGTTTTACGTTGTTTCATCCCCAATTACGCTAAACTGAAAAAAGGATTCACTCGGCTACTCAAGAAAGGTTACGAGTTTGTATGGGACGATACTGCGAACAAAGCCTTTGAATATTTGAAACTTGCCTTGACTCATACACCATTATTGTTTCCCCTTGACTATATTCGAGATTACTTCATCTACTTAGTTGCTTCGGACTCTACCATTTCCATGCTCTTAGTCCAAGAGAATGATTCGCATGATGAACATGTGATATACTATTTGATTTGGAGTCTCACGACTACTGAGACCAAATACCTACATGTGGAGAAATTGGCCTTGGAAGTTGTTAAAGTTGTCCAACATTTTCGTCATTATATCTTATTACACATAACCACTATTATTTCCGATTGAAACCCTATGCAACATATATTCACCCAACAATTGCTAGGGGAAAAGTACTCCAAATGGATAGTGATTCTCTGGGAGTTTGACATAGATTTTGAACGTGCTAAGTCTAAGAAATCTTTGGTTTTCGTCGAACTAATATGTGACCTTCCCTCCACTGAGACAAAAAATGTGGTAGAGGATTCCTTTCTCGACGAATCCATTTTTCTGATCAGTTATGATGACGTATGGTACGGAGATATCATTATCTATATCCAGACTCAAACTTTCTGGCCCGATCTATCTAGACCGATCGTCATCATATATGATATCAAGCCCGCAAATACATCATTCTAGGTGATACCCTCTATAGACGCAGTGTTGATTCCATTTTTCAATGATGTCTGACTTATGATGAAGCTGAGAAACCTTTGAATGAATATTACTCTAGAGCTTGTGGTGGTCATATGTCTGGGTATGCCACTACCCAAAATATCTTACGAGCGGGTTATTTCTGGCCTTCTTTGTTTAAGGACTACATCACTACTGTTCAGAAATTCCATGCTTGCCAAACTTATAATAACAATATAATATCTCATCCTTCTCCTTTACATCCTGTAGTTTCCATTGGTCGATTTTCCAAATGGGGCATTGACTTCATGACATGTAACCCTCACTCGGTCGGGGGGCATGGATACATCATTATAGCTGTGGATTATTTCACTAAGTGGGCTAAGGCAATGCCTACATTTGATAACACCAGGAAAAATGTAGCATTGTTCATATTCAATCACATCATCACTCGGTTTGGTGTCCCTCAATCTATCATTATTGTGATCACGGTAGTCATTTTCATAATTTTATGATGTCTGAACTTACTGAAAAATTGGGTCTTCGCCATGAAAACTCAACCCCCTATTATCCACAGACCAATGGCCAAGTTGAAGCAATAAACAAATTTCTCATTACTATGCTTCAACGGATGATAGGAATTCATAAGAAAAGTTGGCACACGATGTTGTTCTCAACATTATGGGCCTATCAGAAATTCATTAAGTCTGCCACGGGATTTACACCTTTCCATCTAGTTTATGGTATCGATTCTATCTTGTCGATTGAATGTGAAATATTGTCATTGAAACTGGTCGTTGAACTTCTCTCCAATACCTCTGTCAAAGAAGAATGCTTGTTGTACTTAATGAAATTAGACCAAAACAGTCGCGATGTCGCCTTAGTTGGTGAAACCCAGAAGAAACATGTTAAATCCCAATACGACAAGCATGTCAAGACACGTGGTTTTTCTGAAGGAGATCTAGTTCTTCTTTACGAACAAGATCGTGATTTTCTAGGGGCCGATAAATTCGAGGCCATGTGGCAAGGTCCTTACATTGTCAAACGTGTGTTGGAAAAGGGATCTTATGAGATAGTTGATTATGATGGAATCCCTTTGAGTGAGCCCTGAAATGGGCTTTACTTAAAGAAGTACTATGCTTAAGTCATTTTTTCATAAGTGTTTGTATTTTTAGTGTATCATACTTTTGTGTTCTTTTTTCGTTGTTTGGTTTCGACCTTCAGTTGCTTACCTCACGTTGTGTTTGGTTTCCAAATGTCATTGTCTTCGCTACCCTACATTGTCTTCGTTTATGGCGCTATTTGTAGTACTTAGAACTTAGCATATCTTGCTTGGGCAATCTATGTACCTACGAATGAATTGATTAGCCTACATGGTGTTTTCCTTGGTCGTGCAACTAATAATATCGCGGAATATAGTGCATTCATCGAATTATTGACCGACGTTATTTCGCTTGGAATCCTCCATCTTATTGTATGACTCGATTCACAGTTAGTAGTCCTACAGTTGAGTAATGTCTACTCCATCTGAAGTCCTACATTATTAAGGGTATATTTACGAATTCGCCTCTTGGAGTGTCATTTTGATTACATTGAATATCAACACATTCCTAGATATCTAAATACATTAACAGATGCTCTAGATAATTATGTGTTAGACAGACATTTGAGAAATTTATAAAATCTAATCACACTTTGTACATACAACAAGTAAGCCAGTAGAAGCCTCATATATATATAACGATGAAAGTTTTACAAAAAGCATTTTTGTCCAAAGACCAAAATATCAAAAATGTGAAGCACATGGCTTCATATACAAATACAGCATTAAGGATGTTGCTCGCTATAACATGCGACTTCCCATGCTAATTTACGGAGCATTGGACCAATGGAAGTAGACATGCCCATTGTATGGCGCTGATAATGCGTCAAGATATTGTCTATGGAGCCATCTAGGATGTTCATCATGAGCCCCTCTAGATTCTACTCTATAATCTTGTAGTCAACAGTAGCTACTCATGTTAAGTCAACTCTCTCCCCTCACCTCTAGATGGGGGATGAACCTGGATTTCGGTAAGTTCCCATGTTTGCATCATCAAAGAGCATTTGATTAGTCAACAGATAAATAACACATAAAAACATTTTATATTAAAAATTACAAAAACATTGTAAAAACAAAATGTACTTCTTACCTATGTCCCCCCATTGGGAACCCTCGGGAAGAACCAATTTTGGATCACCTCAGAAGTCTAAATCGACATAAGCATAGTTATCGACCATAAGCATATGGGTCCTTAACCAGTCAAATAAAACATCATTATACCTAACGATAGGACCAATTACATGTCGTGCCATGAGGTTGAACCACCTCTTCATTCTTGGATCTTGTGGGGAAGGTATACCCCACTCTACGTGCAAGAGTAAAGATGGGACTATCTCCAGGAAGGACACCAAAATCTATCTTTATCTGAACTATTTCAGTTCACCACTCCTTCACTTGGTCAACTGGTTTTTCATGCTTCTGAGAACCCCGTCACACTATTTGAAAACTCAAGGCTCTATGAATTCCAGTGCATATTGGAAATATCTTTGAAGAGCCATATGGGGAGCTACACTCCCCGCCATGCGCATGTTGGTGTAGAGAATATTTCGTAAAGGTAAGTCACGGACGTCCCTGATAGCGACTTTTCCTCTATGCTTCTGAGTACCTGGCACACAATGTGCAATGATATAGTGACTCATGGGCTTGCCACCTCCCCTACTACATGTCAGCGTAACTTAGGATCCACGGCGAGACAAGTCGATCAAGAAGTAGATATCCTCGATATATATCTTAAGAATACGAGCCCCCACTCAGAATGCCCGTTGGTTCACATACCACATATAAACTAAGTATTCAAGTATCTTCAATTGGGCCCTCATGCCCTAGATCTTGAAGAATTTTAGCAGTCCACACTGTTGGAGGGCATTCACCATTCCTAGTTCATTCCCAGCAAAGTAATCTTCGTAGTCATGCTCTCTCTCCCACCATTCCAACATTCTTACCATAGAAAACCTGCAACGGAACATAAAAGAGAGATTAGCACCTTCATATTCCCTCTGGAAACTTTTTATTGGAAAATACATCTAAAAATACTTTTTGATTTGCGCACGTCACAGACCTAGACATCTTTACAATGCAGAGTTATCGTAGGGCATGATATAGGGAACCTATGATGACCTCCACGCATGGGTACCCTTGAAACCTTGACTCAAAAATCCATTTCTAACCATTGAAAACAAAAAAATGATCCATGAAAATTTGAAAGAGATGAAAATTACCTATTCTACAGAGATCGTTCATTAAATGATCAACTGTGCCTTCCACAATCCACAGTGGAAATTTGAGGTAAATGGCGTTTTTTTGGAACAAAGTTTGGGTGGAGTAACAATGGAATAATGAAATGAAGTTTTTACCCATTTGTATTAACGTTTTCACTTTTTCATTTTATTTTATATTATTTTAACATATTGCACCTAAACCCTAAAGTTCTAACGACATTGAAAGTGTTTGGTTTTTTGCAGATGAAAAACCTAGGAGCGAAATATTGAACAAGGATAGGCCTTTCGAGTTTATTTTTATACATTTTTCACATGTACAGATCCTTTTAGAGTTTTTCAAGAAAAACTCCAAGCTTAGTTTTTGTTCTTTCTCGTGCTCGTAAATCAATGAGAATGTAACCGAGTATACTTTTATCATTTTTTCGGACTCGTAAAGGTTATAGGGAAAAAGAACCCCCTGGAGTTCCCTTTAATCTCTTTTTAGACTCTCTAAACATGAAAATATTGTCGAGTGACCTTGTTCTTTTCACGTTTGTAAAAGTATTTGAAGAAAACATTTGATGAGCGGTAGGTTATCACTTTTTCAGTATCATCAAATTAAATTATGAAAAAGGAACTTGTGGAGTCCTCTTAAAGTCTTTTTCAGACTCTCTAAACATGAAAAACCCCCGATTTTTCTCTCTTTGGACTCGTTAAACAAACATTGAAACACCCGTCTGGGCCCGAACCACTCCTTCTTAGGGTTCATTAAACATACTCTGAGGGACTCGTCCGAAGGATGATCTTACATCAACAAGCATATGTTATCCTCCTCAAGCTTGCGTAAAAATAAAGAGGTACTCACCATAAATGGTGGGGGGGGATTTGGGAAAGAAATGTATCTCTATATCCATGTTAGTGGCAGTAATAGTCCCTCTTGAACATGACAACCCCCTTCGTCATTTGAATCCAGATTGGGAAATCCATTTGTCTCTCATTTGACCCATCTGCATGTCCTTGAGTCGATGTTGGCAAGACCATTGTCATTTCATTCATATGTTCAAGAGAAGTCTAACCTTAATAAGCCCCCTATTGAGTCGACCATATGTGGTTATAAATTTTCTACCATGTCGTCCTTCCCTATGTTAGTTTCAAATCACTTCATACTCTAATATACCTCAAATATGTTACTTATTTCATTTCATTGATGGGAGATACATCAAGGCCCTCCCGTGACGAGTCTTTTCCTATCGACTTCACCTCGTTATCCAGGAACAAGACTTAGAAATCATTTAGTACCTTAGAGCTTGCATGCCTCAATGGCAGGTTTCTTTGCTTTCAATAGTGGGTTCACATCATTAACCCCTGATTGGGAGATTCCATCGAGTGTTCGACTTCAACTTATTTATTCGCATTCTTTGGATTGTACTGGAGTACCTTGGGAGTCATTAACATCAATGGTGATTTCCCTCTCACTTGTTAACGGTTTTCATCATTGACCAGTAATCAATTGGTTTCTCCCATGTTTGACTTCAGCACCTATAATCACATGGTTAAATTCATACTTAAGGATGATGGAATTGAAGACTGTGGATCACCCCATTCTGGTCCAGGTTGCGACAGAGTATTCATGATTTATATTGACACATAGATCCAGTTTGTATGTCTCATGGATATGTTCGAATTTAAATTCTTTAGAGCATAGATCCACAGTGTATTCTGCGTGGCTATGTTGATTTACCTTGACATGGATCCATGGTGTATATTTAGTGGCCATGACTCATTTAACATTTTGTAATCTGATTATGGGAATGACTACCTCAGACAATGGTATATTATTATGTTGATGCTTGAATGTTTGCAGGTTCCTGACTGATGCGTCCTTTGTTTACGACACACAAATTCTACAAAGTATTTTGGTTGTCATGAGTTCCAACCTCATACTTTGGGGGGAATTCTATTACACATTATTTTTTTCATCTTAGTGATCCATTGAAAACATGTGTTCATATTCCCAAAAGAGCCTTTCTTCATGAGGAAAGTGACTGACTTTCTCTTCTCAAAAACCCTATTAAAGAAGGTCATTGTAGGCTACTCCATATGCAGAGTGTGACGATGCCTGATCGTCGCCCTCTGATATACAGCTGACTTGCGATGTCTCCACAGGCTAGTCTACAACTAGGGTGTGACGATGTCAAGAGGCTAAGAAAAGGTCGAACTTCACGAAATTTCTAGAAGATGAGGTGGCATCTGTATGGTTGGGATCCTACTCACTTCTCTGATTTGGTGGCATCATCCTAATATCTTCAACCATCTCTCTTTCCCCTATATAAAGAGGTATTTCTCATGGAAAAGGATAAGGTTAACGAAGGTTGATTCAAGCAAGATTAATATTGAATAGGCTAAGAATTGGATGAGGAATTCTACTTCAGTTCATACTTGAGGGCTTCATTTCAGTTTATCAAGTCATTTTGGATCTTCTTCATTCAAGGATTGGAGCAAGTGTGTGTGTTGGAGAAAAGGGTCATCAGAAGGGGACCTTGAAACATCAAGGCTTTGGTTGTAATCTCCACTTTCATTTTAATATGATACAATGATATGTTTCTTTCCCATAAAACTTTCTTTGTTTTATTGTATGATTCATTGATCATGTTGTTCCTATGTTTATACTTTAAGGCTCTAAATTATACTGTCAAGGCATCTGAAAAGACAGAGGAAGTTGAGGATAGAAAAAACGATGATAAAAAGGTGAGAACTATAGTTGGTTTCTCAACTGTCTATTGAAATTCCCAGTTTTCCTGAATTCTGATATCTCTCTCAATTTTTGCCCATGAATGATCTAACTCAAATCGGTTATTTGTTGTTTGTAAGATAGTGTTAAATAAATTTAGAGTGATGTTGGTTTGATCTGAAAGATCGGGTTCGATGTTACGTTGCCTTGAAACTAGTACTGTCATGAAGGATAAAAGTAAAGGAGATACAATTATGTGTTTTCTTTTTAGGCTTCGTTATCTCTATTTCACAATGTAAAGAGAAATATTTTGAAACACGAATTAATAAGATGACTAAATTAAATGTCATTTCTTGTATTTGAGTTAAATTTAAAGGAAAGGAAACATGCATGATATGAGGAAAAACATAACACTATTAACAAGGTGAGGCATCAATTGAAGAGGAATATCACGTTGTAACAGAAGACTATGAAAACAAGAAAAATATTAATGAAGCATATGATATTAAAATCTAAAAATTCACAGGTCTTGTATCTGTTGATAACCAATACAGAGGAAAAATTCTAAATGAATTAAATAACAAGGATAATAATTTCCATAGTAGAGGTCGTATTAAATTGTAGCCACGCATTCATCAATTAGATATATGAAAGAAGATTAAAAGACAGAGGAACACATAACTTAGACTTGACAAAATCTGGAATCTTTAATCTGCATTTGTATTAATTCATAGTCTCTTGAAAATTACTTCATCACAATGCCTTTGTAGAGAAAAAAAAATCCTAATTTCAGTGTTCGCTCCTTGTATTTATACAAGGTCCTCAATACTTGATGGTTAGCAATCTCCTACTTTTTAGGAGAAAAATAGTTACAAAAATGCAACCTTAATCGTTGCATGATTAACTTTTGTTTGTCTATCATTTCAATAGTATAATCTTCCAAACGATACTTCACTATTTAGTTGAAGTCCCTCCCTCCTTTGATGCTATAAATTCAATAAATTTCTCCAGAAAATAAACAAAATTTCTACGAGGTATCGAAAGATCCTTAGCTTCAAATAGATAAAAATTTCTTTGGACCTTTGGAAACTGGTCTTCAAAACCTTTATCGGCAAACCTGATCATTTTCAACTTTAAATTGGGTTGTACCAACCATCTGTCTATTAGGTTGGCATCGATTTCCTTCAAGTGTGAAATTTCCGCCTGAATCTCCTTCAAGCTCTCTTTTCAATTCAACTACTGTTTCACAATGTTTATCTACCCCACTGGCTCAGAGCAACCATTTTGTTCAATACCTAATGCTTTCTTATCCAAAGAATCAAATATTCCCTCACAGTCATCTTTGATTTCTTTGACTATCTTCTTGTTTTCGGATATGTCTGTTTCCCATACCTTGAGCATGATGACTCCTCTTATCTGTTTTGTGACAGAAAGATTTAGATTTCTCAACATCTCTCTGTTTCCTAAACATGAAACTGCTTTCTAGAAGGTATTCCTTGTTGCTTTAACCTCCTTTTCCAGTAAAATAATATTATCAAGGGATTTGCTTACCTCTTGAAAGTAATTCTGGATGATCTCTATTTTGGAGATCAATTTTTGTTGCTCAGCTTCCATCTTTGTATGTGCTTCCAGCGAGAGGGTCTAGAAATCCTTTAAGTCTACAACCCGACCTTCTGTCAAATTTAACTTAGCTTTTAGTTGTTTTACGATCTCCTTTTGCTTCGTGTCTCCACCAGTCTTTGATTATGCTAGGATATGTTTGGTCTGACTCAAAACATTATTTCCTTTGAAAATAACTCACGAAATATTTATTATAAATATACTTGGGACTGGGAGACAGTTTATACATTACTTGTATATGCTCCAGTCTGAAAGAGCCAATGACGACCCCTTGGCTGTCTAGAATGCTTCTCGTTTGCACGTCTATTCTCTCTAAGGCCCAACTGATCACGTCGTTATAAGTCATGATTCGCGGTCGTGTAGCTACTTTGTGAAGCTCAGACTCCGCTATGTCTTGGGGTTTGTTGTCGGCAACATGAGGGAAATTCTTAATTTCATAATCCAGAGTTTCGAAAATTTGCCTCCAGGATTTGATGGTACCGATGGCATGCGGTATTGTATTAGATACAACGTCTCCATCTGGAAGCGAGCTTTCTACAACTTCTTTGCTTTTCTTGGGTGCCTTCTTAGGTTCCATGATGTTTTCACTCAACTAGAAACCTGTTTACAGAGAAAATGTGTATAAAACTAGATAAATGTGATTTTCTACAGATGTAAAGGATAAGAATGAAGTTCGAAACACAGGACCTTTATTAACCCTTAATTTATATTATGATGAGCGTATTGATACAGGCGATGAAAAATTAATGCTTTAATGGAAAGATATGCCTGGAGATACACTTTTGCGTCAAAAAATATCTTCATTTATCTGTTATTAATATTGTCGTATATCAGCGATTTCAAAACTAGAATTTTGAAAATCGTTGCCTTCCTCAACTCTCGAAATGCGAAAAAGTAGCTTAGTTATCACTAATCATGTTTTGAAAACAACTTAACCTTAATCTTATACTTTGTTTAAAGAAAACATGATTTCTCATTTTGGAACTTCGGGGATCCTGTTGTCAGGAGATATGTCATAAGCAAACCCCAGATCGCGAAATTGCGATGGGATTAGTGAGGCGCTAATCATTCGTATTAAAGATTTAATTAATTAAGATTAGTGAATAATTACTTTTACTTTTACTTTTCATAAAATCGAGGATAGGGAGTTCGAAGGTTGAGAGTTCGAAAACGCTTTAGTAGAAAGAAACCGGAATTGTGAAAGACTAAGGTAAAGATGATTGCATTTAGGAGTTTAATTCATTACGGATTCAAGAGTACGTTATGGAAAGTGACGGAAAATGGGACATTTGTTTCTTCCCCCCCTTTTTTTTAATTTTTTGATATGTTAAACGGTTTCGAGATTTCGGCACCAGGAAAATGGGATGGTTGAAGATCATGCCTCGAGAAAAACCGAATTTCGAAACCCGAAAAGGAAATAAAGACTCTGCCTCCCTTTTTTTTTTGGACTAAGGGCAGCTCGATGACTTAGGAAAAGATGAATCTTCAGTTTTAAAGGGTAGAAAAAATTAAACTTCGTGTCAACATTAGGCTCCATCTAGGGATCTCGTCTCCTTGTGGGATGAGAAGAACATGTAGACCAAGTTCCTTCATTGGGTAATGGAATCAATGATTTGGCTCTGTGAGGTATATTAGGAGAAAAAACAAACAATATTAGGGTCTCAACGTTAACCTTGAAAACTCTTCAAAAACAAAAATTCTTACTATATTGAGCCGAGTTTTCAATAGATTTCTTCTCCTGAAACTGACCTCAAATCTGTGTAAGATAATCAAAACCGAATCAACCATCCTATCAGGTTTCATGTGATTATGTTTGCATCAAGGTAAGTATTTACACTGTGTCCGGTAAGGAGATCCCAAAAACCTATGATGAAAATCCAGCCAAAAAGAAGATAAATTACCAGAGCATTGTGTAACTCATGTATAACATCTTTTATCAGATATGAGGATATTGCTTCACTGCCAGCGAGCCTGTTCAATACCCTGGTGAAGTTATCCGACTTCCCACATTGAATTTCCTTTCACCACTTCATTGTTTCCAAGCATTTAAATGTTGAGATGAGGGCAATCAATATAATGAATTTCCTTTCTTCATCTCTTTGAACTAGAAGGGGGCAATCAATATAATGAATTTTCTTTCACCATCTGTTTGTATTCATTTTTTATTTTTTTTGAAGTGGGGGAAATCAATGAGTATACAATACACTCAGGAAGATGTCTGTTTGAAAATACCCCCCCCCCCCTTTTTTTTAATGACAAAGTCTGTCAACTCATTTAAATAGCTCTGGGTTAATCTTCTCACCTGCCTTCAAAAATCATGGGCTTTAGGGAAATTCTTAAAGGAAACCTTTTGACATCTAGTCTAGAGAACTTCCTTGAGAAAAACCGATCAATTATTCCTGTTAGGATAACTAATAAGGTTAGGATTAACCCAGACATGTTTCTGATCCAACTAAAGTCAAAGAACTAAAAACACAACCGGCTCTCTTTTCTTGAAAGTTTGTTCGATAGTTTTCATGACCAAAGCGAGACCCCTCTATTGTCAGAAAACTTTATGATTAGACATCCATGGTCAGGCGGGAAAAAGGCTTTTTACTGTGGTCAAGGGGAGGGTAAGGCGGTTTTAGAGAAACTTTTGTACATATGACTGTTCTTAAAGACTTTTTTAATTAGCTTTTATAACCTTTTCTTAAGTCCCCTTTTTTATTACTTGAATAACTTCTTTGATTGAGTTTTTTTTTTTTTTTTNATTGAGTTTTTTTTTTTTTTTCGACAAAAATGAATCAATGATTTATTTATTCATATTTCTTAGGACTTTTATCCCGAATTTTTAAAATGGGATTTTATACCTTTATTAGCTCCTATATTTCCAGCCCAAAGATTACTCATTCATTACCTTTTTCACTGTGATATACTTGATAGGAATACCTGTGCATGTCACCTTTCATTACCTCAAGTCCACTGTTTCATGAGAAATTTTCCCTGCGAATAACATAACATTATAATCATTAGGAAACTTCATGAAATAAACCTCTATTTATTATATATATAGATATAGATATAGATATAGATAGATAGATAGATAGATATTTATGGAATCTATACAAAAAGCATGAAAACAAACCGGTATGTACATTGAGGATTTAGAAACACACTATTGCATGAAGTGTTTAAGATGTCGCCCATTTACAGGGGCATTGAGAATGTCTCCATCCAGGTTTTCTAATAACCAAGCATTTTTTCCTTCAATGGCTGAAATCCTATATGGGCCAGACCAGATCAGATCAAATTTGCCATGTTTTCCAGCGTCTTCTTTCCTAGCTTCCCATTTTAGGACCAAGTCGCCAGGGAGGAATTCTCTATCTTTAGATTTTTGATCGAATAAGGCCTTCATTTTGTTCTGATATCTTTACAAACTTTCATTTACTTCGTCCCTATTTTTTTGAACTTCGACCAGCTCATTTATCCTTATGGTAACGTCATTGGGTTCTTCATTTGAATCCTGCCAGAGTTTCATTACTGGTAGAGCAAGGTTTATTGGTAAAATGACATTAGTGCCATATACCATCTGGAAAGGGGAAATCCCAGTTGATCTTTTAGTACTTATTATGTTTTCCCATAGAGCATATTTTAAATGGATATGCCACGTTTTCTTGTTTTCAGTCAAAACCTTTTTTATCAAGGTAATCAGGCTTTTGTTGGATGATTCAGATGGACCATTACTTTGTGGATAGTAATATGTGGAGTGTCCTAGTACGATGTTATATTTTTGGCAAAAAATTATCATTTCCATTGACTTAAATGCTTGCGTGTTATCAATGACTATCTTTCGAGGACAACCAGACCTGGATAAAATATTATCTTCCAAAAAATGGATTACTACTGAATCTGTTTCATTTCTTGTGGTGATAGCTTCCACCCATCTAGTGAAATAATCAGTAGCAGTTAGGATCCATTTGTGCTACGCACTGGAGTGTGGATGGATTTCTCCAATGAAATCAAGTCCCCATTGCTGAAACGGGTCTTCGGTTTTAACTGGAATTAGGGGAAAAGCTGGGACCTTCTGTTTGTCTTTGAACAACTCACAAGGGACACAATTTCGAAATTTAGTGTTCACTTCTATGAACAATTTGGGCCAGTAGTAACTGGCTCTTAAGATTTTATAAGATGTTGCTTGCCATGCATGATGTCCTCCACACACTCCGACATGGAATTCATCCATAACCCCTTTTGTTTCAGTTTCGACTAAACACCTCAGTAGGAAACCTAAGGGGTCTTTCCAATACAATTTAGCATCTATGATACAGTATTTTACAGCATGTAACTTTAGCGTCCTAGATTTAGATGGGGTTAACTCACTAGGACATTGAAGTGTGAGTAGGTAATGGAAGATGTCGCAATACTAGGCCGAAGTAGAAAACTTGTCTTGAATTTCGGTTGTAGGTGCAGTGACATCAAGATCGTCTATTTCCAGAAATCCCTCGTTCTCTTGCAGCTGATTTATCCCAAGTGTTTTTAAATTCGATTCGGCAAGCAATTTGGCCAAACCCTGACCTTTGATAATTTTAGTTGGTTTGACTTCTAGGTCAAACTCCTGGATCTTAGCTAACCACCTGCCTCTTCTTCCATCGTTGTCTGGTTGCACCGGGATATCTTTAACAGAGCTAGAGGGTACATAAGAAATGATCTTTGAGTTCAACACATAAGTTCTGAAAGCCTTGAGAGATTTCACCATTTCATAGGTCTGTTTCTCTAATATATCATATTTCAACTCAGCATCTCTGATACTTTTGCTAAAAAACGCAATAGGCCACTCAAAACTTTCCTCGTTTTTCTGTAACAATACAATTGTGATAGTATGTTCTGAAGCAAAAGAAAAAATCAAAAACTCTTTTGTGTAATCTGAACTTGCTAGGACCGGTGCTTCACTTATTACTTTCTTGATGCGTTGAAATGATGCTTTGGCTTCGCTAGTCCATCTCACCTCATTGTCCTTTTTGAGCATATATGTTATCAATTTTAAAATTTCAACAAAGTTAGGGATAAATCTCCTCAAGAAAATTATTTTTCCTAAAAAAGACTGAATTTGTTTTACATTTCTAGGAAAATTTATAGTATCTATTGCCTCAACCATTTTTGGATCGATTTTTATTCCATCTTTAGACATGATATTGCCCAAGAGTTTACCTTATTGCATTGTGAAATGAGATTTTTTGGGATTGAGTGACAAACCAAATTTTCAGCATTTCTCAAAGGTTTGTTTAAGGTGCATTAGATGTTTTGCATCAGATTTGGAGAACATAGTCAGGTCATCAAGATAGATAACAACGAACTTATCTCTTTCACCCATGAAAGTGATATCCATGGCTCGCTAAAAAGTTTCCCCTGCATTCATTAAACCAAAAGGCATTATATCATACATAAAAGTACCCCAAGGGGTAGTGAAAGCAGTTTTTTATTTATCATCTTGATGCATTGCGATCTGATTGTAACCTGAAAAACCATCAATCATAGACATTCTATTAGCTCCAACTAATTTTTCTAAAACGTGATCCATCTTAGGTAATGGGTAATTGTCTTTGAGTGATGATCGATTCAGGTTTCTGAAATTGACACACAGTCTGATCTCGTCATTTTTCTTTCTCACTGGGACTAAATTAGCTACCCACTCAGAGTATCTCAGTGGAACTATGATTTTAGCATCCAGGAGTTTTTTTACTTCTCTTTCTATCACCGGTAATAGGATAGGGTTAATCTGCCTGAGTTTTTGCCTAAAAGGTTTGACGCCTGGTTTCAGTGGAATTTTATGTTCCATGATAGTCGTATCATAAGTTCTCAACTCGTCATAAGACCAGGCAAAAACATATTTGTATTTTTTAAGCAACTCGTCATATTTACTTTTGATTTCAGGAGACAGGTACTGTTCTAGGATAAATTCGTGAGTGCGGACACAGACCAATCTCCACAGATCCACCTGGATCTGGAACAAACTGAGACAGAATACTACTCTTTCCCTAGTTCTAAAGTATTGAATGGACAAGAGAAGAAGGATGATGTACTT
>ML840673.1:19114-32129 GCA_009831015.1 Picea engelmannii | reverse complement strand
ATAAACTAACACTGCATACCTTATGTTCATGCATGTACTTGGTAAGGGTTTCCTTTGCCTCATGGAGTTGATTCTCCATCTCATGCAACCTTTGCAAAAGTTGGTCTTTCTCCTGCTTCATGGCCATCAACTGTTCTTCAAGAGAAATGTTCTTATTCCTGTCTTCATACATCTCTTTCATCAAATCTCTCAAAGTTATAATTTCTTCTTTAGATAATGAAAATGTATGAGAACTATCACTACTTGAAGCTTCCTCCATCTTTGCAAGATTTCAACTTTCAACACAAAACTTTGCACAAAAACCAATAGCTAATTCTCAAGCTATCAATGGCAAACACATGAGTGAAACAAACTTATGCTCTGATACCACTTGATCTGAAAATACAAGGCTGACTTGTTATGCTATGCAAGCACCCCTACTTCATTAAAATAAACTTTACAGGACCTTGCTTCATGTGTTAAAAATATGCAATATAAACTTATGTGTTAAGTTCATGCTTCTTCCTTTAATTGCTTATGTGTGAGCAAATGTTCTTTTAAATGGTTATATATGTACTTGCAATAAATACATAGCAACACAACTTGCAGCAAACAAACCATCAAACTCAGAACAATCACAACATGATAAAGGAGTTAACCCCCCTACGGCCTACATCTCCTTGAGCCTCCATAATGGACTTGGCTCTCTGGGATTAATTAGTCAAAAGTTCTTTTACAATCTGCTGCTCAACTCCAATGGAAAAACAAACTGTACCATTGAGATCAGAACACATAAAAACCCCAAAAACGACTAATAGAACTCTGAAAACGGATCATGGCTCATCCGGGCATGACCTCTTCTACATGTGGCCATAAGCTTCCCTGAGCTTCTCTTTGGAAAAAACACCTGTAAAATTCCTCAAAAGCCTCTGAAACCTGTCCCAATGTGTTCAGAGCATATCAATTAGCCAAAAATGATTATTCATTCACAGAAAACAAACATAGGCTCACCAAACCATGTCCTCCATCAAATAGGGCTCAAAGCTCCCTGGAGCTTCCTGGAACTTCAATGGTGAAAAACTTGCTGAAGAAGTCTTCAAATGGATGTGAAAATGACACCAATGGATCCAGCACGTCCAAAAACCCCTGGCTGGGCTTTTACGGCACCTCAATCGGCCAAACGATGAAGAAGTTAAACCTCCTCCATTTTTCTCCTTCAAGCTTTGTTGGAACTGGTTCTACAGAATGCACCTCTGTGTGCATGAACCTGGAACACGCTCCCAAAACGCGTTATAACCTGGCACTGGGCACAACCGTGCCAACGGTGCAAACCGTAGGATGATTAGGGCACCTCCAGCCCCCAACCGCCTAGCACTAAGGCATATGGTCATACGACCTCGGGCTAAAATAAAAAGGGCCAACGGATACAACTATCCCGCATAACTGTTGTAACCAAGTTTTAAACCGCGCGCAAATATTAACATGCACACCATATAACCGTCGGGCTATGGTTCAAACCCCTGTGCAAACATTACAAATGGTGTAAACTTGGGTTATAGTTCCAAAACCCGGCTATGTATTAATCCCGTGCCACATTTAAAATGGTCATACCATATAATATGGTTATAAAACATATGGTATAAATCGTACGCGGTCGTATGTGTCATTGTATAGAACCGGGTCACAATGGAATGCAACTCCCGCGCATAATTTGTTAGCACCGCTCCAACATACGGTTATATGTTTGGTAATAGAACCACGGGCTGGGGCTAAGCCCCGGCCCGACTGCCCCGCCCGATATACATTTACATAAACATAAATATATGCAATTACATATAGTTTACAAGAATCATTGTGTGGCCCAATGGTCGGGTGGTCGGATGAAGTCGTGGGCATGTGGAGAGGTCCCGGGGTTGAACCCCGCGGACTCTCCATAAAACTTTTACACATAACCATATAAACCAGTGAAAAAGTGACATGTGGCGCCAATGGGTTGGGCCACGTGTCCGAACTTTATTGGCTGCAAATGACACGTGTCAACACTCTATTGGGAAACCACCATCCAATAAAAATATGCCACATCATCAAACTGTCACGTCGATTGTACGATCGCCATGTCATCATGATGGTATGGCCCTCCACGTGGTCGTACGGACTGTACGGACAAGTACAGTCAACATCCCAAATTTTTGCCTATTTGGCTCGATGGACAGATCGCGATAACTCCTCCATACGGACTCTGTTTGCGAAAGTAAATATACCACCGGAATTAGGAAGACGAGATGGACGCAATGGCACAGGTTTCGTCGTATTCTGAGCACTTTGAAAATTGAGCAAATTTTTGCCCCTTGGTCCAGATTTTGATCACTTCTAATAGCAGAACTAGTTCTTATTCCCGAAGAAAATGAAAGAAGCAAAAGCATTCCAAAAGTCATAATCTCGAAGAATTCAAGAAGGCCAAACCACCATCTTTCGACGGTGAAATAAAGAAGGGGGAGAAAGTAGAGGCCTGGCTGCTTGGACTAAAGAATTATTTCAGATTCCATGACTTCTCAGAAAACTTGAAGGCCCAAGTAGCCACTTTCAACTTGAATGGAAAGGCTTCCATTTGGTGGAAATACCTTAAGAATGTAAAAGGGATTCACGAAGAGGACCTATCTTGGGAATGGTTTGAGAAACACTTCAGGAAGAAGTATCTGTCGAAAAAGTATTTCGACGAAAAGACTAAAGAATTCTATGACCTCAAGCTGGGGCAACACACCATAGAGGAATACGTCAGGAGATTCCTCAAGTTGCTAAGGTACGTACCCTATATAAAAGCAGAAAATGAAAAGGTGCAATGATTCATCAGTGGACTACCTAAGGACTATCAGAACAGGATTGAGTTTGACGAGCCAAAGACCCTAGAAGACACTATCCGAAAGGCAAGATATTGTTATGAACAACTTGGGCATCGGACAGAACCTCATGAAGGCTGGAAGTAGAAGAATAGTTCAGAATTCCAGAAAAAGGGGTTTAAATCCCCAATATTTAAAAACTATAAAAAGGACTCAAGGATGAGCTTCCCAACCCGAAGTGTACACCAATAGAATTTCCCCTCCCAGAGCGGAAATAAACCTTCTAGATCTACCCTAGGAAAGATCGATAACCCAAAGAGAGAACCCTTGAAATGTTGGGGTTATGGAGAAGAACATCTACTAAGGGACTGTCTGCACTGACAACAGAACAGTCAAAGAATTTACAACATTCAAGAAGCTACCACCGTCAATGGCATGGCCAGGAGTGTGCCACAAATTTATGAAGCCTTGGATAATAAACAAGCTGACCACCAAGCTTCAGTGGTGGAGATGGAATGTATGATCACCAACCATCTAGTGTCTATTCTAATTGACCCTGGTTCAAATTTGAGTTATATAGCTCCTAAGGCTATCGATAAGTGTCAATTATAGCCACATAAACACGCCAAGCCATGGTTGGTACAGTTAGACACTGGCACCAAAAGAAAGGTAGCGGAGGTCATACCAACTTGCCAATTCACTATGGGTGAATTCCCCACCCAAGAAACCCTTAACATACTACCCCTAGGATCATATGACCTGTTGATTGGTATGGACTAGCTAGCCACATATAAATCTAGATTGGATTGTTACCATAAAACCTTAGAATGTGTAAGTGAAGAAGGAAGAAGGATAACCCTTCAAGGGATCCAAAAACCTGTCTCGGTGAGACGAATATCAGCCCTTCAAATGAGAAAGTATTGCAGAAAGGGATGTCCACTATATGCGATACAGGTGTTGGAATCAATTGAAGATGACAAACCAAGCCTCGAAGACCACCCCACACTAAGAGAATATAGAGATGTATTTTCGGAAGAGGTATTGGGTGTACCTCTGAGAAGGGACATTGACTTCTTGATAGAACTTGCACCAGGAGTGATGCCAGTGTCTAGGAAACCCTATAGGATGAGCACACCTGAGCTAGTTGAGCTTAAATTACAACTAAAAGAAATGATGGACAAAGGCTATATCCGACCCAACGTTTCCCCATGGGGAGCACCATTTCTGTTTATGAAGAAGAAATATGGTACCCTTCGACTGTGCATAGATTATAGACATCTCAATAAGGTAACCATAAAGAACAAGTACCCCTTACCCAGGATCGATGACTTGTTTGATCAATTAGGAGGTGCTTCCATCTTCTCAAATATTGACTTGAGATCTGGATACCATCAAGTCTGAATCAAGGGTAAAGACATCCACAAAACTGCCTTCAAGACAAGATATGGTCACTATGAGTTTGTGGTAGTACCATTTGGATTAACCAATTCCCCTACCACTTCTATGTGCTTGATGAACAATGTGCTCAGCAAATTTCTAGACAAAATTGTACTGGTTTTTATTGACGATATATTAATTTACTCCAAGAATAGAGAGGAACATGAGGAACATCTTAGACTTGTGATTCAAGTGAGAAGAGAACATCATCTCTATGTCAAATTTAGCAAGTGAGACTTTTTCCAGAAGCAAATACATTACTTGGGCCATGTCATATCTAAAGAAGGAGTAGCAATAGACCCTGACAAGATCAGGTCTATCATGGAATGGCCTACCCCAAAGGACGTTTCAGATATCAGATCCTTTATGGGCTTCGCAGGATACTATAGGAGATTTATAAAAGGATTCTCCAAGATTGGTTGTCCAATCACTGCCCTCTAGAAGAAGGGAGCTAAAGTCACGTGGACACAAGAATGTGAAGAAAGATTTCAATCCCTAAAACATCTACTGACCCATGCACCCATGTTGAAGATCGCCGATCCCGAAGATGACTTCCTCATGTGCACAAATTCCTGTAAGGAAGGGCTTGGAGGAATCCTTATGAAAGGAGGAAGTGTAGTCTGCTATGAATCCCAAAAATTGAATGAGCACAAAGTCAACTATGTGACCCATGATCTAGAACTGGCCATCATAGTGCATGCCTTGAAAATGTGGAGGCATTACCTCCTGGGAAGGAAATTTGTACTTATGACAGACCACTGCGGATTGTGATATCAGTTTGACCAACCAAAGCTCAATGCCAGACAAGCTAGGTGGATGGCCCTTCTTAGTGAGTTTGATTTAGAAATCAAACATATCAAGGGAAAGGAAAATAAGGTGGTCGATGCCCTTAGTAGAAGTATGAAAACAATTCATCTAGCAGCAGTGAGCACCTGCAAGACCAACGTCAGGGAAAGAGTTAAGAATGCACAAGAAATCGACACATTCTTCCAGACCATGACCTCGTACCTGGAGCAAGAACCCACAGGGATAAAGTATGAAGGCTACCAAATGATAGATGGAGGTCTGCTAACTTACAAAAAAAGATTGTATATTCCATATTGTGATGACTTGAAGAGGTTCATAATGGATGAACTACATAAAAGACCATATACTGGTCATCCAGGATACCAGAAGATGATCACAGCCACCAGGAAAAAATTATATTGGCCTGGATTGAAGAAATACATAGCTGAGTACTTAGACAAATGCATAGAATGCCAACAGATTAAAGCAGAACACCAACACCCCATAGGATTATTACAACCTCTACCAATCTTGGAATGGAAATGGGAAACCATCTCCATGGATTTCATCACCAGATTACCAACCTCGACCAAACAGAATGATGCCATCATGGTAGTGGTGGATAAATTGAGCAAGTCCACTCATTTTATCCCCTTCAAGTCGACTTGCAAGGAAATAGAAATTTCCAATGTATTCATCAAATAGATATTCAGACTACATGGTATGCCTAAAGAGATCATGTTTGACAAAGACACGAAATTTACTTCCAACTTTTGGAAATCCTTGATGGATGGTTTGGAGACCAAATTACTGTTTAGAATAGCCTATCATCCTCAAACGGATGGACAAATGGAAAGAGTGAACCAAATATTAGAAGACATGTTAAGGATGCATGTAATGCATCAACCCCAAAAGTGGGAAGATTACCTGCCATTGGTGGAATTCGCCTACAACAATGACTGCCAAGAATCCCTGAAGACGAGTCCTTTCGAAGTCCTCTACAGTAGGTCGTGCAACACTCTAGTCAATTGGAGTAATCCCGTAAACAGAATTACTATTGGACTTAACATGTTGAAAGAAATGGAACAACAAGTGATTTAGATAAAACAAAATCTAAAGGTCGCTCAGAACAGATAGAAAAGTTACGCCGACCGAAAGAGAAATCCAAGAGAACTCAAGATGGGAGACCACGTATATCTCAGATTTAGGCCCAGGAAGAGTTCCCTGAGGATGGGAGATTTTTCCAAGTTGGCACCTCAGTATTTTGGACCCTTTAAATTTATAGATAGAGTGGGACATGTAGCCTATAGGCTAGCACTTCCTCCCACAGTAAAAGCACATAATGTTTTCCATGTTTCATTATTGAAGAAATATGTACACGATTCTAATCATATAATTGACTGGTCTATGATCCAGGTGGAACCGAAGGGAGAATTCCTGCAAGAACCTCAATGCATACTGGATAGAAAGGAAACCCCACTCAGGAACTGAACCATTGCACAAGTCAAGGTGTAGTGGAAACATTTTGGCCCAGATGAGGCTACGTGGGAAATGGAAGATGCCATGAAATAGGCATATCCAATTTTGTTTACTTATGTACATACACGTCATATTGATAGATAGAACATCGAAGATGATGTTCCTTTAAGGGGGAGGGAATTGTAACACCCTGTTTCCCCCAGTCTGTAAAAATAACTATAGTGGCCAAGAACTATGGCAAACTCAAAGATGTGAATGTTTGATTTGACAGACCTTTGTATAAAACGTCGATGAATGTAAATTATGTTATGAATATGTGTTGCATGACTGTTGGGAGGGGGATGTGCTAAAACAAACCATGATGGCTAATGAGAGGTGGTGGAAGGGACCTGGAATGGTTGTGTTAACTTCCACTGAGCCAGTACCGTACTGGTTTTTATTTGCTCAAAGACCAAAGCAACTCTCTGACCCTGGAATGATTTTTTCGTCAGATTGCTAGGTGGGGAGGCTCCTCAAGAGTTAATGAGGGGATGGGGTGAACCTCCCATCTGTAAAAGCTCCCAGACCTGACCACAGACGGGGAAATTCGTGCCACACACAATATTGCAAAGAAAAGGCAAGAGAGGAGGTGTGGTAAAGGGTAGAGGAGAGAGCGCACGTGATAGGGATTGTGGAAGAGAATTGGAGAAACTCTGGAAAACACAGGGAGTTTTGAACATAGGAGAACGAGAGTAACCTTCGTCCTTGACTTCCGTTGAGTTGGAAGTAGGAGACTAAATCTCAAAACATCGTGGTCTAGCTTGGGGGTGGCTAGTGGTAAATTCATTTGGAGTCACTGAGCCTATGGTTGGGTGGAAACGAGCACCCCTCTAAGAAGTTGCATCATGCTTGGTGGATCTGATAAGTGTTTTATGCCTTGTATTTTGAATTGAATATCATGAATACATGCTTATGTTTATATGCCCATAATAATTTCTGTGTGGAATGATTGCCTAGTGTTTTAGACTGGAAATAATGGATGCATGTGTATGCTTACATGTCGTCGTTGGTTTCTGTACAAATTATTAAGTCTGGGGCATGAGTTTGCTCCACCGATAATCATCTTTTTTGCTTGATTCTCGTAATATGCTAGGAAGGCCCCTCGCGAGTACTCTTCCCCGGGAATTACCCCATAAACCTTGGAACCGTATCAAACCTTTACCTAGAGACTCGACTAAGATCAGGGACAATTGCCCAAGAACCATCTGAAGGTTCATGCAATCCGGGTCTGGAAACCTTATGCAAGAAAGAGTAGCTCTCTAAGGTCTCGGAGTCATGGGAGTTTGAAGCTCCGAGAGGTTGAATTTCATGATTCAAGCTCAGAAGGGATAGCCAGTCTAATTATAGAAAGAGAATACCCTTTGTTTGGTAGATGAACGATCGGAATCCTTTTGGAAATACCCCATATCTGTCAAGACTGATGGATCTAGAGAAGGAGCGCAGGCATTAACACCTCGACCCTTTCATCCTTCGCAAGTAGCGATGGGATCCAGGACAGTAGATCCAAGGATCTGACGAAGCTCTACTGACCGTCGATCTTAGCCTTTGCACAGGCAGGAGAGTGGCATTTCGCTGACTCGTGACTTGGAGTGGTCAAGGGTAGGATTTCACAAACTCACGATTCGTGAAATCGTGACGTGATCGTGGTTTTTGGATCTAAGCCACGAGAGAACTGTTGGATCATAACCTCCGCCTGGTATCGCGTATTGGGGGTTCGAAGATTGAAAGAATCTCCTTTAAACTGCAGAAGTTGTGAAGTGTCGATCATCGAGGGCTCGTGCGAACACGTGGCACACCCATTAGGTGGGGACCGCGTGGTTGACAGGTGGCATAACAACAAGTGCCCAGAGAAAGGTGGGAGTGGGTGACAGGTGGTGGACACATGTCGCCTGGGAAAGAGTCAACCCATTATTGACTTATTGTGGTTCGGGGTTTCGCAGGATGAAGAAGTTTCCCCTTGATCGTTAAGGTCGTGAAATGTCGAGAGCCAAGGTCTCATGTGACGGGCGATAGCGACACAACTCATAAACAGAGTACATCGGAGGAGACAAGTGGCGTTTACGCGTCGCTTGGCAGAGTCCACATAACGTTGACCTCTCGCGTCTAGGAGATTCGCAAAGGAGGAGCACGAGGGCTCATCACTCCAACTAGCGAAGCCGCGAGTTGCGAGTAGTGCTAGTGTTTAGCCTAGCCTATGATTATATGTAGCAGGGGCTAGGTAGGAGGGAGCCATACCCGTATCGCATCTCGGGTATTGACGTTTGGTGAAAGAGGAGTCGAGATCCTTGACTCCCAATTCGCGAATTGCGAAAGGTGCTTGCGCTAAGGCCAGGTTGTGGTCACTTGGAGGAGGATAAGGGAACGGATGGGCTGCACTAGGCCCCATATAAATTCGATGATTCTGTCCCTCGAAGGAAAAGACAAAAAATAAAATTAGGTTGCCATAGTGGGTGTGTGACACCTTGGTTGGGATCTTATTGTACAATTTATTGAATCGTTGGGTAAACTCGAGAACTGATTCAGAGTTTTTCTTTCGAAGAGCCCCAAATTCGGTTAGATAATAAAGATGGTATTTCCGCTCACCCCACTGTCTGATAAAATCATTTTCAATTTCATCGTATGACGGTATAGATCCAGCTGCTAGGCCTCAAAACCAGGTTCTTACTTTCCCTTCAAATGTTTGAACCAAGAGTCTGGAGTAAACATCTTCATTTTCCAATCCAAGAATGTCAACGAATTGATCGAAAAAATTTATGTGTTCAGCTATCGTTAAATCGCCCTCTCCCGTGAACTTGGGTAGGTTTTTCATGTAATTTCCTGGAAAATCATGGAGAGGGACTGGTAGAACCAGAGTAGCATATCTTGCAGTAACCTTTGCAAATATCCAAAGAAGTGGTGCTTGGTTGCCTGCTACTCCTCCTGGACCACCCGCTGCAGCACCTCCTCCAGCCGCGGCCATTGTGGATTTAGAAATAAAATTTTGGGGGTTATAAGGAAAGGTTTCAAGAAATCGATTATCGATGGGGAGGAAACTTGAGAAAGAGGAGCTTGGGGAATGTGGACCGGTTCCTTTAGAACCACAGGGTGAGAATATAGGAGAATCAACAGAAGTTGAGTCGAGATATATAGGATAATTGTCTGAGTTTTGAGAGGTGGGAAATCGAACCTTGAGAAGCGAGGGGGAGTCGGTCGCAATAGGAAGTATATTCTTGATTTTAGAATTTTTTTTGGGCCGGAAAAAGGCAAAATTTGCTTGTTGTCTAGATTCTTCCTGGTGTTCTTCTAGTTAAGAGCCAGTTTAAACAATGTGTAGTAGCCAAGTGAAAGATAAAGGTAGCCTTAGAAGGTTTTCAACTTTTTTCACTATCAAAGAATGAAAGTGTCAATGTCGTTCTTCCCAGGGAAAAAGCTTCATTTCTCCGTTCCCCAGCAACGACGCCAAAAAGATGTTGTTCCTGAGTTTATACTTTAAGGCTCTAAAGTATACTTTCAAAGCATCTAAAAAGACAGATGAAATTGAGGATAAAAAAATCAATGATAAAAAGGTGAGAACTATAGTTGGTTTCTCAACTATCTCTGTCGAAATTCCCAGTTTTCCTGAATACTGATATCTCTCTCAATTGTTGCCCATGAACGTTCTAACTCAACCGATTATTTGTTGTTTGTAAGATAGTGTTAAATAAATTTAGAGCAATGTTGGTTTGATCTAAAATATCGGGTTCGATGTTAGGCTGCCTTGAAACCGGTACTGTCATGAAGGATAAAAGTAAAGGAGATACAATTCTGTGTTTTCTTTTTAGGCTTCATTATCTCTATTTCACAATATAAAAAGAAAGATTTTAAAACACAAATTAATAGGATGACTAAATTAAAGGCCATTTCTTGTATCTGAGTTAAATTTAAAGGAAAGGAAACATGCATGATAAGAGGAAAAACATAACACTATTAACAAGGTGAGGCATCAATTGAAGAGGAATCTCACATTGTAACAGAAGACTATGAAAACAAGAAAAATATTAATGAAGCATATGATATTGAAATCTAAACATTCACAGGTCTTGTATCTACTGATAACCGATACAGAGGAAAAATTGTAAATGAATTAAATAACAAGAATAATAATTTCCACAGTAGAGGTCGTATTAAATTGTAGCCAAGCATTCATCAATTAGATATATGAAAAAATATGAAAAGAAAGGGGAACACATAACTCAAACTTGACAAAATTTGGAATCTTTAATCTACATTTGTATTAATTCAGAGTCTCTTGAAAATTACTTTGTCACAATGCCTTTGTAGAGAAAAAAAATCCTAATTGCAGTCTTCGCTCCTTGTATTTATATAAGGTCCTCAATACTTGATGGTTAGCAATATCCTACCTTTTAGGAGAAAAATAGTTACAAAACTACAACCTTAACCGTTGCATGATTAAATTTTATTTGTCTATCATTTCAATAGTATAAGCTTCCAAACGATACTTCAATGTTTAGTTGAAGTCTCTCCCTCCTTTGATGTTATACATTCAATATATTTCTCTATAAAATAAACAAAATTTCTAGGAGGTGTCGGAAGATCCTTAGCTTCAAACAGATAAAACTTTATTTGGACCTTTGGAAACTGATCTTCAAAACCTTTATCGGTAAACTTGATCATTTGCAACTTTAAATTGGGCTGTACCAACCATCTGTCTATTAGGTTGGCATCGATTTCCTTCAACTGTGAAATTTCTGCCTGAATCTCCTTCAATCTCGCTTTGCAGTTCAACTACTGTTTCACAATGTTTATCTACCCCAGTGGCTCAGAGCAATCATTTCTTTCAATACCTAACGCTTTCTTATCCAAAGAATCAAAGATTCCCTCACAGTCGTCTTTGATTTCTTTGACTATCTTTTTGTTTTCGGATATGTCTGTTTCCCATACCTTGAGCATGATGTCTCCTCTTATATGTTCTGTGACAGAAAGATTTAGATTTCTCGACATCTCTTTGTTTCTTGAACATGCAACTGCTTTCTGGAAGGTATTCCTTGTTTCTTTAACCTCCTTTTCCAGTAAAATAATATTATCAAGGGATTTGCTTACCTCTTGAAAGTAATTCTGGATGATCTCTATTTTGGAGATCAATTTATGTTGCACGGCTTCCATCTTTATATGTGCTTCTATCGAGAGGGTCTGGAAATCCTTTAAGTCTACAACCCGGCCTTCTGTCAAATTTAACTTAGCCTGTAGCTATTTTACGAGATCCTTTTGCTTCGTGTATCCACCAGTCTTTGATTATGCCAGGATACGTTTGGTCTGACTCAAAACATTCTTTCCTTTGAAAATCACTCACGAAATCTTTATTATAAATATACTTGGGATTGGGAGACATTTTATACATTACTTGTATATGCTCCGGTCTAAAAGAGCCAATGACGGCCCCTCGGTTGTCTAGAATGCTTCTCGTTTGCACGTTTGTTCTCTCTAAGGCCCAACTGATCATGTCGTTATAAGTCATGAGTCACGGTCGTATAGCTACTTTGTGAAGCTCAGACTCCGCTATGTCTCGTAGTTTGTTTTTGGCAACATGAGGGAAATTCTTAATTTCATAATCTAAAGTTTCAAAAATCTTCCTCCAGGATTTGATGGTATCGATGGTATGTCGTATTGTATCGGATACAACGTCTTCGTCTAGACACAAGCTTTCTGCAACTTCTTTGCTTTTCTTGGGTGCCTTCTTAGGTGCCATGATGTTTGCACTCGACCAGAAACATGTTTACAGAGAAAATGTGTATAAAACTGGATAAATGTGATTTGCTACATATGTAAAGGATAAGAATGAAGTTTGAAAAATAGGACCTTTATTAACCCTTAATTTATATTATGATGAGCGTACTGATACAGGCGATGAAAAAATAATGCTTTAATGGAAAGATATGCCTAGAGATACGTTTTTGCGTCAAAAAATATATTCATTTATCCGTTATTAATACTGTCGTATATCGGCAATTTCAAAACTAGAATTTCGAAAATCGTTGCCTTCCTCAACTCCCGAAATGCGAAAAGCATCTTAGTTATCACTAATCATGTTTTGAAAACAACTTAACCTTAATCTTAGACTTTGTTTAAAGAAAACGTGATTTCGCATTTCGGAACTTCGGGGATCCTGTTGTCAGGAGATATGTCATAAGCAAACCCCAGATCACGAAATTGCGATGGGATTAGTGAGGCGTTAATCATTTGTATTAAATCTTTAATTAATCAAAATTAGTGAATAATTATTTTTTACTTTTACTTTTTGGAAAATCAAGGATCGGGAGTTCAAAGGTTGAGAGTTTGAAAACGCTTTAGTAGAAAGAAACATGAATCGTGAAAGACTAAGGGAAAGATGATTTCATTTAGGAGTTTAATTCATTACGGATTCAAGAGTATGTTGTGGAAAGCAACAGAAAATGTAACATTTGTTTCTCCCCCCCCCCCCC
>ML840673.1:0-13932 GCA_009831015.1 Picea engelmannii | reverse complement strand
ATATTTACATAAATGAGTTCATGAAACACATATAGTAATGAGTTCTCATATCCACTCTCATCATGAAAAGTAAATGTAAAGTCCCAATCCTCTCTCTCCATCTATGCTTAAAAAACATATAATGCCTTAATCCCCAGTCTCTCCACATTCCCACCTAACTTAGTATGGGTAGAAAAAATCATTCTGATAGGTTAATTATTAAATGCTTTCATCTTGCAAAGTAAATGGAAATTTACAATCTTCTCTCCATCTAGTGAACCTAGTGTGTTACTAGTTAAAATTGTTTTCATAGGCTATCACTCTAATAAGATTGAATTTGATCATTATTCACTTTTAAACCATGAAACATTAACAAGTTAAATTGGATTTCATATGTATTGATGAATACGAATTATTTTTATTCTTTGTATGGACCAAGAAAACAAATATTGTTCCTTCTCCTTGTCTGATTGAAAATATTTATGATATTGAGAGCTTCATCGAGCCACATACTTGTTTGATAAGATTTATTAAATAGTTGGAATAAAAAGATGTCAATATTTTAAATTTGTTGGGGTTCTCACCCGCACATAGGTAGAACAATATATTTGGATGTAATAAATGTCAATATTAATAAGGCCTTTCAATAAAATAGAATAAGGTGGATGTAAGAAGACCTAATAGAAGCTTCCACTTCTAGAAGGATCTTCCTCTAGATGCTTCTTTTTAGTATAAATAGGAGTCGAGGGTATGAGAACCCTAGCTTGGATATTATTGTAATAGAGCTCTGCTCAATTGGAGGTTGCCCCCTCGAAGAGGCCCATGAACATTGCTTTCAGATTCAAAGTGTTATTTCTGTTATTATTCTCTTATTATTTCAGTGCTATTGTGGTGAATGTTCTGGTTATATTGTTGTTATTCTATCATTTATAGCATTTTATTTCTGTTTTGCATACATTTTATATCTGGTATATTACAAGTGGTATCAAAGCACTTTCCTCGGCAGAAAGTGTGGGTTAAATTTATTTTTTTTCAAGGTAGAGACGTATTTTGGCGTCTTTAAGCCATAGAGATCTGTCATTACGCGCATAAACCAGCGGTTGAGGGATTCATACACGTAGAAAATACAAGTGGTACTTAAGCGCACATATGTTGGCCACCCTTGTAACCCCTGTTGGTACCCCTTCGAGTGGTAGCACATCAGACAACACCTGTGTACGGATCGACCTAGATTACCTAAAGCCCTCTTTAGATAAACTGATCGGTCACCTAACTGCTATAGTGTCACCGATAACAACACTCGGGAAGATACTCTCTAGTACCTGGGTAGTCAGGTAGTACGGCTAAGGGTACGATCTATCCTCCTTAGTTAGTGCCCTGAGACAATGGGCTGAGTACTACTGTTGGACCCCACACGTATATCAGAGAGCTATAGCACAGGGCAAACCCTTGTCTGTAGAACCCTTGAATACCTAACCCTTGGGGACAGAAACATAAACAAATTAAAACAGAGAAATCTATTGCCGCGCAGCTATGTTCGGATTGCCAAGTAAATACTCATTTATTTCTGGTTAAGCATTTGGGCATTTCCTCTCTGCAGTATTCTTCAGACCAAAGTATAACTCCGTAGGTGTAAAAAAAAAACAAGTCTGGAAATTTTTTCACCATTATTTGAGACCTATTCCATTGGATTCATCTCTTCACCCTTATCACATTCATCCATATCATTTTTCGGCAAAATTTTTTACCTCGCCCGCTCCTTTCCAGTTCCCCCATCCTCATGGCCCATACCCGTAGCCAAGACTTGGAAGCTCGCTTCAACACCTTGCAATTTGGTCTCATCGAAACCCAACAAGAAGTGAAACAACTCAGTGCCAATATTGCAGCCATCAATACAACCATGCAGTCCTCAATGGAGGAAATCAAACAAGACCTCACCACCCAGCTTGAATCAGTCTTTTCGGCACTCTACACCAAACTGCATATCCCTACAGATAAACCTTCCTCTTCCTCACCTCCACATCCTGAAGGTGACCATTCCTCTCATTCCAATAACTTTTAGAACCATCACTTTCAACGTGAACTACGCCTTCCACAGGTGGATGTGACCAAATTTGATGGCTCGGACCCCATTGGTTGGGTAACCCAAATGGAACATTATTTCTCTTTATACAGCATTACAGATGACTTGGTCAAACTCCGGTATGGTGTTCTCCATCTAAATCAAGAACAGTGGCAATGGTGGCAATGGAGAAAAACTTCTCGTCAAGGGTATATTGCTTGGACACACTTTGTGGCAGAGCTTTATGAATGCTTTGACACTGACACCAACCATTTGGTCCATTTGACAAAGTTGAAACAATTAGGAATAGTGGAAGACTTTATAGTTGCCTTTGAGCGCCTGGATTTTAGAACAGAGGGCACATCTTATGCCTTTTTCCGAGAGTGTTTTATCAGTGGCCTCAAGGATGAGATTCGGGCCCATGTCCTCATGGCTCGGCCTCAGAGTTGGGTGGAGGATACTAAAAGAGCTAAAGAAGCACAACAGGTGGTATCCTATCAAAACCGAAAACCCTCCTTTATTCCTCACCCTAAACTAGTAAATCCCACTATTCCCTCTACTCCACTAAAGATCCAAAAATTGTCCAGGGATGAAATGGATGAATGCCAACTCAAAGGCCTTTGTTATAAATGTGATGACAAATATTTCTCAGGACACAAGTGTAAAGAACAAAAGCTTTTTATGGCCATCTTTGAGGATATTTCGGAAGAGGATGTAGAAACTCCCCTTGTGTCTGAGTCACCTGAATCCATTGACATAACCCCTCCCTCAGACCCTCTCGAACTAGAACCAGTCATTTCCCTCAATGCTCTCACTAACTTCTCCGCTCCCCAAACCCTCAAGCTAATCGGTTACATCAAGCATCGGAAAGTCATTATTCTGGTTGATAGTGGCATCACCCATAATTTTATTCATCGCCGCATTGCCCAAGAAACTCATTGCTATATCCATGCCGTCAATAATTTCCAAATCATGATTGTCAATGGTGGTTCCATGAAACATGGAGGGCGTTGTGAAAATGTGCGTCTCCAAATTGGTGACTACCACCTAAAATCCCATATGTTTTCTATCGACATGGGAGGTTGTGACATTGTGTTGGGTGCAGTCTGGCTAAGGACTTCGGGTCCCATTCTCATGGATTTTAAAGACTTAACCATGCAATTCGAACAGGAGGGCCACCAATATAAGTTCCAAGGCATCACTGTTGGTTCACCTGAGATCATTAGTTCCCATCGCATGGAAAAACTGCTCAAAAAATGTCATTCTGGTGTTATCGCCCAACTCCATGCTATACAAGCAACATAGACACCTTCGGTCCCACAAGACCTCCAAGCCATCCTTTCTAAACATCAATTGGTCTTTTCCACTCCACAAGGACTCCCTTCTTCCCGTGGTGTTCATGATCATTCCATTCCCCTTGTACCCAGAAGCCTTCCTCCCAATATTCATCTGTATCGTCACCCCTTTTCCCAAAAAAATGAAATTGAGAAAATGGTCTGGGAACTCCTTAATGCAGGCGTTATCCACCCTAGTACAAGCCCCTACTCTTCTCCTGTGGTCATGCTCCTAAAGAAAGAAGGTTCTTGGAGAATGTTTCCTAACTTCTGTGCCCTCAACAAACTTACCATCAAAGACAAATTCCCCATTCCTGTCATTGATGACCTCCTGGATGAATTGAGTGGCGCCCAATTCTTCCCTAAACTGGATCTTTGTTCGAGCTACCATTAGATACGTATGCAAGAGGCAGACATTCCCAAGACTACCTTTAGAACTCATGAGGGCCACTATGAGTTTTTGATCATGCCCTTTGGCTTGTGTAATGCCCCCTCCACCTTCCAAAGCCTCATGAATCATGTCTTTCGTCCTTTTCTCCGCCATTTTGTCTTAGTTTTCTTTGATGATATCCTCATCTATAGAAAAACCTGGACAGACCATCTTGCTCATGTGTATCGAGTTCTCCATCTACTCTCTCAGCACCAACGTTTCTTGAAACATTCTAAATGTGCTTTTGGTGCCTCAAAATTAGAATACTTGGGTCATCTGGTTGGCAAGGATGGCGTTAGGGTGGATCCTAAAAATATTGAAGCTATGCAAGAATGGCCTCACCCAAAGAATCTTAAGAGCTTGCATGGATTTATGGGCTTAACACAGTATTATCGCAAGTTTGTTAAGAATTATGAGAAGATTGCAACACCTCTCATTGCTCTCCTAAAAAAGAACTCTTTCACTTGGACTCTGACCACTGCTCAATCTTTTCAAACCTTGAAGATGGCCATGTGCACCACTCCAGTCCTCGCCCTTCCTGATTTCACAAAGACATTTGTGTTGGAATGTGATGCCTCAGGGAAGGAATTGGTGATGTCCTTATGCAAGAGGGTCGACCTTTGGCCTTTACCAACAAGCAACTATCTGAAAGAAATCTGGGCAAATCCATCTATGAAAAGGAAATGTTGGCTATTCTGCATGTCGTTGATCTGTGGCACCCTTATCTATTGGGGAAATGTTTCCAAATTAAGACAGACCATCAAAGCCTCAAGTATTTTCTGGAACAACGCATTTCCTCCCTAGAACAACAAAAATGGGTGACTAAGCTCTTTGGATACGATTATGAGATCATTTACAAGAAAGGAAAAGACAATGTGGTTTCAGATGCACTTTCTCGCAAATATGAAGATGAAGGATCCCTTTTTTCTCTTTCATTCATTGTCCCAGATTGGCTCCAATCCGTTCGCCAGGAATGGCTACAAGATCCCAAAAGTTTGCAGTTGATCCAACAATTGCAGTCCAATGCTCCAGCTTCCCCAGGGTACTCTTGGCTCCATGATGAAATTCAATACAAAGGTCATTTGTATTTAAGTAAACAATCAAAACTTAAATCCACGGTACTTTCTGAGCTTCATGCTACACCCACAACAGGGCACTCCGGGTTCACCAAAACCTATGACAGGGTCAAACGTTCCCTTTTCTGGGATGGTATGAAACATGACATTTGGAATTTTTGTTGTTGAATGTGATGTATGTCAATGCAACAAGGGAGAAACAATCAAATCTCCAGGCACACTACAACCGCTCCCGATTCCACCTGCTATTTGGAAGGATATCTCTATGAATTTTATTACCGTCTTACCCAAATCGAGAAATAAATCATTCATCATGGTGGTTGTTGATCGCCTTTCCAAGTATGCTCATTTTTGCGCCCTTCAACACCCGTTTACATCATCCATGGTGGCTCAAATTTTCATGGATCAGGTCTTCAAGATTCATGGCATGTCACACTCTATTGTTTCTGATCGCGACCCAACTTTCACAAGCAATTTTTGGTAAGAACTGTTCAAGATACAAGGCACCGAATTGCATCTCAACACAACTTATCATCCCCAGGCTGATGGCCAAACAGAAGTTGTCAACGAGTGTTTGGAAACATATTTGAGGTGTTTTGCCTCGAAAAAGAAAAATCAGTGGGCTCAATGGTTACCCTAGTTGAATGGTGGTACAACACTTCATACCATACAGCTACACGCATGACTCATTTTGAAGCAGTATATGGATAGAAGCCACCTTCAGTTCTCTCATACTTACCAGGTGCCTCGAAGGTCTAGGCGGTTGACCTAACACTTACAGCTCGAGAGGCTATTCTTCATACACTAAAAGAGAATTTGGTCATGGCACAGAATCGCATGAAGCAACAAGCAAATCAAGGTCGCTCTGAATGTCAATTTGCAAAGGGGATCAGGTGTTTCTTCGACTACAACCTTACAAGAAAACTTCCCTCAAGGCCAAGCATTGTCAGAAGCTAGCGCCCAAATTTTATGGTCCTTATACCGTTCTCAAGCGTTTGGGACAAGTAGCCTATCGGTTAGATTTTCCCATCCATTCGAAGTTACATCCTGTTTTTCATGTTTCATGCTTAAAGAAGGTGATTGGAGCTAAGTGCCAAATTCAAACCAACCTTCCAGAGTTAGTTGAAGAAGGATCCATTTGGCTACAACCAGAAGTAGTTTTGGACTAGCGTGAGCGTCGCCTACGTCAGAGAACCATCAAGGAAGTGCTAGTCTAGTGGGAAGATACAACTCAAGCAGATGCCACTTGGGAACTAACTACCATTCTGCAACAATTTCCTCATCTCAAGCCTTGAGGACAAGGTTTTTTTTAAGGGGGTAGACATGTTAGGGTCCTAACCCGCACATAGGTAGAACAATATATTCAGATGTAATAAAGGTCAATATTAATAAGGCCTTTCAATAAAATAGAATAAGGCGGATGTAAGAAGACCTAATAGAAGCTTCCGCTTCTAGAAGGATCTTCCTCTAGATGCTTCTTTTTAGTATAAATAGGAGTCGAGGGTATGAGAACCCTAGCTTGGATATTATTGTAATAGAGATCTGCTCAACTGGAGGTTTCCCCTTCGAAGAGGTCTGTGAACATTTCTTTCAGATTCAAAGTGCTATTTCTATTATTATTCTCTTATTATTTTAGTGCTATTGTGGTGAATGTTCTGGTTGTATTGTTGTTATTCTGCCATTTCTAGCATTTTATTTCTGTTCTGCATACATTTTATATCTGGTATATTACAAATTTCCAATTTGTTGATAGTACACCAATCATGCAATATGAAGTCTCTATTAGAGATGAAAAATGGTCACCTCCTATCAATGTGTCATTTATTACCAAATGATTATACAATATTACTTGGAGGGAAACCTTTGTTATTATGCATACAGTCGGTAAAGAACCTTCAGAGCTAGAGGAAATAAAGAAAGGAATATAAGCATATATTTCCAAGAAACAAGATTCATAAAGGAGGGGAATAATTTTGACATCCAAAGCTATCCTATTATGAGAATGTCTTAAAGATTGTGGGCAAAGCCCTTTTTCAACAATGTGTATGCAAGAAATCATTTACGGCCATTGACAATGCATGACTTAAACATCAACATTGATACACCACCCACACAAGATGTCATGGAATAATACATGAAGGAAAATTTCCACACTATTGATCACTGCTATGTTGGACATAAATGTGACAAGCTCAAAGATTAATTCTCTCCAAAATATATTGTTGTTGAGGGACAAAAGCTCATAGTACAATGATCGGAACCAATTTGTGCAATATGGTTGGGTGTGGAAAAGGGAAATGTGTATTGAGATTTAGATGTTATTGTTGGGACTTAAAATGTAGAGGATCCATGGTGGAATCCCATTAGAACATCATTAAACAACAATTTGTTTGTACAAAACTTGTTTAAAAAAATATCAATAGTGGGTTGTTTGGAATAGAAGAAAAGATGTTCATTGATGTTAATAGCTTCATATGCCAAGGGAAGGATGTAGAGGAGAGAAGGATTTTGTAGCAACTGAAGAAAAAATTACTCAAATAAAACATGATGGTGAGAATGAGAATGATGTTGATAAATGATACTTGTACAATAAACAACTAGCATATTTGAATTTATAATGAATAGTATTTTGAAAGAAATCTTGGATTAGTCATTGATTGTCTTTACATATTACTTCTTTTAAAACAATATGTCATATGTTCTCTTCTATCTTGGCTTGGGATGTTGGTTTTGTGAATATTTCTTTAGTAATCTAGTCATATTATTTGCGGATAAGGTAAAACATTTAGTGGGTGGCACTAACTTTAGTCATCAATTTGTATTTATGGGTACTATGTGTTCACATCGACAGTACCGACGATTGCCCTTCTTGTATTCTACTATAAATATTTTAAAGAGAATGTATCATTCTTCAATGCAATGATTACACTAGTTTCTAGTTTGCTTCTATTTAATCTTTGATGTGGTAACTGATGTATGTTGAAATTAATAATATTTAAGAACTGTGGACACAATTGGAATTATATATCACACTTTCAGAATTTGATATTACCACTTTTGAAATCTGATATTCAGAGTTTTGGATTTGATACACACACTTTTGGTATATGATATTCACACTTTTGGATTTGATATTCACACTTTTAAAAACTTTGGGAACCTAATATTCACACTATGGTAGGATAGATTCTAGGTTATAAGACCAAATTTGAAGAGATGGGCATTAAACCTAAACCTAGGAGTTGAGGTGGAAAAATAAAAGTGGGCTTAAAATAACTACAACTTCTTGGAGCCATAACTTTTGCTTACAAACTTAGATTCCTTAATGTTGTTTGATGAGCCATATGCCCTAAAATGCAACTTCAAAATCATTTTGACTATAATTTTTGATGCCAAAAGATGATGGGAAGGGCCCACAAATTACACTAGAAGTTTAAGACCCAAAAATGGCCCAAATCATGAATGTTTTTCAGATGGTAGTATATTTAAATGGCTATTTAAATTAAATCCTGGATAAATTTAGTTTGTTATAAGTTTTCACAACTTGCTTTAAGTGATATGATCTATTGACCTTAGAACAAATAACTTTGCTTGGTTTGACATTAAGATGCATAAGAATATTTTACAAATACACTAACATCTTAAAGAAATCAATCTAAAGAGGGGTTTCCAAGGAGACAACACTATCCATTTAAAAGTTAGGTTTTAGATATGGTTGTTCTTTAGAGGCTAGGTCCTCTGAAGAAGAGCATAAAAAAATAAAAAATAAAGGAGAAGAAATTGTATGATATGTTTTGGATAGTTAATGCATGAGTAAGAAACTTTGTAATTGTTAAGAGATTTTATTAATGAATATAGATCCTTCTTAACTCAGAAGTTATAAATTATCAAAAAAATATGGACACAATCTTTGATATTTTCTTTGACCATATCCCCCTCCCTGGACAATGCCTCTCTTATTAGTGCTTAAATGATGGTGAAGATGGATATATATTGGGACAATGCCCCTCTTATTAGTGCTTAAATGATGGTGTCTTATTAGTACTTAATATGGTGAAGATGAATATATATTGATATATTTTATTACTTAAACAAAAAAAATTACTACTTTAATGGAGATGGATATATATTGATATATTTTATTACTTCAAAAAAAGTTACTATTTTAATTTTTTTTTCTTCTTCAATTTAATTATTTATAATTTATATCACACATTTCATTCACATTAAACTATATATGTATCTTACTTAGTTTTAACAATAAAAATATGATACTTAATATTAAATCTAACTTGTTTAACAGTAAAGTTCTTTACCAACAATTATATTGATAAGATTTATATTTGATTGAGTAGAACTTATTACTTTAAGATTTATTATTTATAATTTATATTACACATTTCATTTACATTAAACTATATATGTATCTTACTTAGTTTTAACAATAGAAATATGATACTTAATATTAAATCTAACTTATTTAACAGTAAAGTTCTTTACCAACAATTATTTATATTGATAAGATTTATATTTGATTGAGTAGAACTTATTACTTTAAGATTTATAGTAAACTTCAAAAGCTATATATTAAAGGAGTGAGATAATAAGTGGATAAACTCAATCTTTATTTTTTAAACTAAACAAAGTTTTGTTTTGATTTACTCAATTTTTTCTCAAATTCTAACCATTTGATCATATTAAAATGGTCCACAACACTTAAAAATAAAGTTTTATGGGACAATCATTAGTGATTGCCTTATCCCACTTATATTGTAAATAGGTGTAGACCTTTCCACATAAAAATAATATTTTCAAGTACATAAATATTTGATAAAGTATTTGATCGTGGAGGGAGGTATTAAAAAGGCAAATGCCTTCTTCACCTCTGTCCACCAACCAGTCAACTTATTAGAATCGTTCTCATAGGCTAAGCACTAACCACTCTTTCTGCAATGTAAATGTAAAGTACCAATCCCCTCCCTCCATTTACGCTACCTAGTGACCTGCGCTGAAAATTATTGTCATAGGCTGAACATTATGATCCGATTGAATTTTATAGTCATCGATTTGGTAGAATGAAACAATACTAAAATGTATTTACTATGTAACGATGAATACGATCGTTTTGATTCCTTGCGTGATTTGGCGAGCCAAGTAAAACTGAAAAAAATTATTAATACAGGCCCTGCTGCAGATGCAATAGACTTAGAAAATTCACTTCGGTATCATTGGGGTCAGTCTGGTCTACCACAATTTCCCTTTGTCAGCTTTTTCCAGCAGCCATGGTGTCAAAACCAAACACAGACAATCATTCATCGACATCCCCGCAAGCAACTACCCATCAGCAATCTCTATTGGAGTTCTCAGAAGCACCTCCTCTTTCTTCCTCAGCTATCAAAGTTTTGAGGGCCTTCCCACCCGCTATCAAATTCATATTCTGGAACGAGTGCTGCGAGAGATTTTCCTTCTATGGCCTCAAGGCAATCCTCGTCTTATTCCTCTCGGAGCGCCTCGGCCTCTCACAAGTCACATCCACAGAGATGTTTCATCTCTTCACAATGACGTGCTATGCCACTCCAATTCTGGGAGCCTTAATCAGCGATACCCCCTTGGTAAACTATCAAACCTAATCTTCTACGAGTCTTAGATTGAATTTGATAAATACATGAATATAAGAGCTTATTCATAATTGCCTGTTTTTTCTTGATCTGGCAGGGCAAATACCGAACAATATTATATCTATCTCTTCTGTACGCAGTGGGAAACTGTGTGATGTCCATGGCTGCAATACCTGATCCCGATTCTGTAACTAAACAAACCTCAAGTTATGCGATATGGAGCACTGCCATGGGTCTTCTACTCATAGCAGTTGGCACTGGAGGCATTAAACCCTGTGTCGCAGCTTTTGGAGGAGATCAGATAGAATTCTCTGTGCCCGATAGTCACACCAAAGAAAAGCTTCGGGTCACATTTTTCTCTGTGTTTTACTTTGCAATTAATGTAGGGGCCTTCCTGTCCATGCTCCTGACGCCACTGTTGAGGGTCAATGTGTCATATGCAGCTGCTTTTGGTATGCCTTCTGTTCTCATGGTTTTGGCTACTTTTATATTCTGGGCCGGCAGAGGAGAATATGTAGACAGACGGTCTGTTGGGAGTGCTTTTTCTACTGTGGTTAAAGTCCTAGTTAATGCTGTAAGGCTGAGGAAGAGCGACTCTGTTTATAAAAATTATGAGCAAATTGATTGTAGAGGAGGAACGATCCGTGCTTCTCATTGGCTTGATGCTGCTAAGTCAAGATGCGGTGCAGAAGAAGTTGAAGATGTAAAGGCTCTTATCAAAGTGTTTCTTTTCTTCATTCCTGCTTCCATGTTTTCGTCCATGTATGGTCAGAAGGCCTCTACGTGGGTTTTTCAGGCGAGACAGATGAATGGGCATGTGTCCTGGCTTGGAAATGTTGTGATTAGGCCCGATCAGATGCAGGTGAGCATTCTGGGCTCTGGATTATCTATCTATATTTTTAAATGATATAATTGACTGCTTTTCTGGGGCTGAAGTGAATTAGGTAAAATATATAGAACTAGGGTAACATGATTTGATTAGTAACATGATCAGGATTGTTTGTCTACAGGCTATTGATCCATTCCTTGTCCTTGTTTTCATTCCACTCTTTGATCAAGTAATTTATCCTTTCTTAGAGAAGCATGGAGTTGCTATGACAGCGATAAGAAGGATGATTTTGGGGATGCTCCTGTGTTCTGTTGCATTTTTTACATCAGGACTTCTCCAGCTAGCGATTGATAAAAGAACCAGTTCAGGATCCGTCACATCTTATATCAACACTTTCTCAGGTTCGGAGCCTGATAATTGGGATCGTATGAACTTAGCTTATCCAAATGAAAAGTCAAAGCAAATATCAATTCTTTGGCAGGTACCCCAGTATGCAATACTGACAGCAGCAGAAGTATTATTTAGTGTCACTGGATTGGAATTTGCTTATTCACAGGCCCCAGTTTCTATGAAATCAGTTGTTCAAGCTATCTGGTGTTTGACATCTGCTGAAGGTTTTCCCCTTTTCCTCTTTTTACCTAAGAAGTAAATATCAGTGGTGTCCTGTCAAGGCGCACTGTTGGATTTATGCTCAATATTGAGTCCAATACTGATTATATGCTCTGGTGTGGACAGGGGATTTGATAACCATTATAATTGTGGGAATCATTGGGAACAAGCTATCGATAGGAAAGAGGTCATCTTTATTTGCAGTGGGAGGCATTATCGCTATGGTGTTCATGATTTGGCTAAGTCCCTGTTTCAAAGAAGCAGATAATCCCAACGATGAGGAAATCATGGGGACTGGTAATTCAGAAGTTGAGTCCACAGTCATGTTTAATGGGTAAGAAAGCTTGTATGACAGGGAGGGAAGCAAAACTAGATTTCTTTGAAACCCCCTGTTTGAGTAAGTACATTATACTTGACCTGTTGATAGATGAATTGCTATAAATTTATCATTTGGTAAGCTGTCCAAAGTTAGCAAAAATTGCATATAAATTCTGTAAGTATAAGCCATTTGGTAACTCTGTCCAATGTTGGCAAAGATTGTATATAAATTTTGTAAATATAAGCCAGTTTCATGTGGCTATTGCTCAGGGGCGATGATTTGATCATGTCAACTGATAAGGTAAACATGGTTTTTCAAAAGGGAGAACATGTTGAGAATTGCTTTCCACATCTCTTGTAGAATGCAAACATCTTGTAGTTTGATTCATTTGCATCTTCATTGAATTTGTCACATAAACTCCAACAATTCAGCTCTACAAGTGTAAATCCTTTTGTAACTACGTTTTACCGATGATTTTTCCCAAAAAGAATTTTGGAAAGTTTTAGAATTCAGATTCTAACTAAATCTGTGTCCTTTTTTTCTTTTTTGGGAAACTTTTAGAATTCAGATTCTAACTAAATCTGTGTCCTTTTCTTCTTCTTTTTTAATTTTTTTTGAGACAGACATTTAACACCACAACGATAGCTTGTTTTCTGAACAATATAATAAGAATCATTTATATGGTAAAAAATTTAACTCCAATGTGAAAGATTTTTTTTTGGGTTTTGTTTTTTTGGGTTATGAAGTCTTACCACTGAAAAAGTGACTGAGTCACTCAAGGTTCCAGTTGATTTTTTTCTTAATCATATGATTTTGGGATGCTAAATTCAAACTTCCTGCACAGTTTATTTTATTTCTAGAAAGTTTTATAGCAATTATGATTAACTGTAAAAACATACACTCATATTCAAAGTTTGTTGTAAAACTGTTTCTGGAGGAGATTTAATTATTCAAAATTTGTTGTAAAACGGTTTCTGTAAGAGTTTAGTTATTAATGTGTTACAAATTGTGTACTGTTAAAATTTATGTAATTCGCTGAGTTGATTTTTTAGTGTTCTCTAATTTCTTCGGTCTAGTTTTTCCTGTGTGTGAGGTCCATCATGTTTAACGTATGACATGAAAATTATGAAGTCCTATGGCTCACCCTAAATGGAGTTGAATTCCTACATCAACAGATTAGTAGCAGGATTTGATTTCATTTTCCTAAAATCCTCAGAGCACCAAAAAAAAGAGAGCAACCTATTTGGTAGCTACCCTGATATTCCGTGATAGTGTATCATAGCCAACCTTATATTCTAATGAGCACTAGCATGGAGGTTGTAGTCATTTAAAAAAAAACTATGGTCTTGGGCATAATCCCTCTCTGTTTCTGCCTATGTTAACAGATCTAATAGGTGTTCTAATAAAAGCTGACCAATGCAAATTGCTTTCAGAAACTGAAATATGATTCACACATTCTTTTCATTGTGTCAGTGTGGTGTGATGAAAAGAAAACATACTGTTAACTTAGAATTTATGAACCACTGAAAATTACGTTCCTAACTTATAATTTATAAACCAGTGAATCACAAAGGAGAGAATTCATCATTTAATATGTTCGTTTTCCATTAATGACCTTGACAGATATTTCAGAATGTTCTTCCTTGGTCATGGGCCAAAGCAGGGTAATTGCATGA
>ML840672.1:84730-100303 GCA_009831015.1 Picea engelmannii | reverse complement strand
AAATTGTATACAGGAAAAATTGTCTTTCTTGATCACTCATATAGCATGGTGCAAGTCAACTCCAAATGCATGCAGAATGAAGACAATAGCTAGCAAATTAATGGTTGTATTTCAAGTGATTGTTCCCTGAATGCTTTAGGCATACAATTTTGTGATGATAGGAACAATACAATTTGAAAATATGCTAAGAGAAATTATGCTACTTGTGAACTACAACCCCCATACTTAAATGGGTAGGGGGTTTATCTATTAGGATTGTGGGTGCTAATCAGGTGTAATAATAGAAGTGAGCAAGCCACAGGGATTAGTAGGTTACAAGTACTAACCAAACGAGTGCATAAAGGTGAGAATAGCACATATTTACATTGATTAATAATGTGAGTGAGATGTAATTGAGGTATTGTTAGGAGAGTTGTGTCTATACAGTGAATGTTAGATAAACCTCTGCATTTGAAGGCTTAGATATGTGATGTTATAGAGGGGGATCACTTAAGACAGGGTTATAGGACATTGGCTTCTACTTAAGGTGTTATTAATGTGGGTTGGATGAATGTTATTCTCAAGAGGGGCAATGTAAAAAGAATGTGTTAGCTACTAATGATGGCAAAAATGGTTGTATACTCGAGCACACTACCTCATGGAGCAAGGCCCATTTATGTTGCAAGACCAAGCCGATGTGATGGTTGTTGTTGTTGCTGACAAAGTGGAGGCGCTAAAGAAGAAAATTATGGGCCCTCCAGGGCCATGCTCAAGTGGATCTGGCTCTCGGTACACCATGTCTAAGACCTTTGAGCCTCGAGACATAATCTCCTTAATTGTCCCTAGACTAGAGGATAACATGAACAAAATCAGAAAATATTGTTTCCTTTGGTCCACCACGACAATTATAGAAAGAAATTCATTACATGTATCCTAATTCTATAAATACATCTTCTCACCTTATAACCCTACTTGGCACCATATAAAGTTACTTGTATTCTTTAAACAAATCTTCCCTACATACAATCCTAATTCTTTATTTTTATTAGTGCTTGCCCGAGGGACTATAGCAATGAGTTCATCGCTGACAACCTTTGACTTTTTAAAAATTTGAGAGTTATCTAAAGTTGCATGTTATAGTTGAGAGTCCTATCAGCTTTTAATGCATTTGATAGTTTTTTGATAATGTTTTTCCATATCCTAAGGCAGGTTTTTAATTCTGTCAGTGCAGGTTCTGGCGAACGGTTCATTCAAACTCCACTCCAATGTCCTTCATTGTATTTTTGTAGACAATATTATATATATGCGCTTACTCTGATTCCCACTCGCTTTAATATCCTACGGTGGTAAAAACTACATACGGGTATTAGTACGCTCCAGATAAAAGCTCCATTATCAATACCCTGGCAGGCAATCACCAACAATCAAGAAAATAATGAGCACCACAAGAATACATGTAACATTCTTCAACAGGAGAAATGGGCTTTTCAAGAAGGCTAACAAGTTATAGGTTTTATGTGTGAAAACATTGGACTTATCGTTTATAACACCGCTGGGAAGCTATTCGAATTTTCTATCTCCAGGTTTGTGTAATTTTTCTCTAGGTTTTAGGTGATGAGGACGTTGGGCTTATTGTTTACAACACCGCTGGGAAGCTACTCGAATTTTGTAGCCCCAGGTTTGTGTAATTTTTCTCTTTACTGCATTGCATTTTACCATTACTAATATGATTGGCTCTATAAAACCGTCTTGCATGTTCACTTAACAAAATGGAAGCGGTTTTACCCCATGCATACTCAACTGCCATGCTAAGAGATTGGAAAACTATTCAGGTAATGGCTTTGCATTTTTATTCCAGACAAGGTCTCTGATCTTTATCAAGAGTCGAGAGTAACAATTTCATTGCTGTTGATTGAAGATAGGTTTACTCCATGCTTTTTGTAATAATGGGCCATCTTTAATGTTCGTTATAGCCCATAAGAGAAGCGGCCTTAGGTAATATTCCAACCATTGCTTTCTGTGATACGTATTCATCAATGAAATATGTGAGCCTTAGGTAATATTCCAACCATTGTTTTTTGTGAAACGGATTCACCAATGAAACATGTGGATATTGGGATACCTTCCAACAACAAGGGAAAACATAGCATTGGTTACATGATTTGGATGCTCGCAAGAATGGTTCTGGAGATGCAAGGAACCATCCTTCTCAGTAATAAATGGGACATCATGGTAAGTGCTTGCATATTTTGTGGTTATAATTTCATTTTCAATATTAAATAATTTGTGCATATGGATTTTATAACTTGTTATGTTAAGTCAATTTAGATTTGCATTTTTTGTGGTTATAATTTCATTTTAAATATTAAATCTTTTTTGCATATGGATTTTATAACTTGTTCTATTAAATCAAATTAGATTCCAATTGTACATCGTATTTGTAACTTGGCTTGTTGCGGGTTGATTTATTCTTCTACAGAGAGCTCGAGGACGCTAAGGAGGACGAAGATGAATAGGCCTGGTTGTTGAATATATTGCAGACTAAACAACACCTGCCCTCGCCCTTCCAAGAAATCAATGGGGGCGTTGATATCAATGGGGTGTTGATATTCCAGATGCACACTGGGGTCCATGAACCTAGTGCAATCCCTGCTGTGCCTGCATTGGCCATGTCTGATTGGTCAGGTGTCGCAGGTGACTGCTTCTTCTCCCCCATCCGACATCCTCTACATTTATGAGTAGTTCTAGGTTGGAGTAGAACAATCTCTCTTATGACTCTGTATGCATTTTCTTTGATATTATCGTTTATATGGCTTTGGTTTGTTAAGTGTTGCAAAAATGTGAAAAATGGCTCTATCAGGATTTGGAGAATATGTTTAAATAACTATTTTATTGACAATTTGCAGGTCCAATAGTTGTTAAAGGATAGGACACAACACCTTCTATATTACCACCAGACAAAGAGTGGAATCTTTGCATTGATGCCAAGCATTTATGCTGCCACAGTGCCTGGTTGGGATAGTGCACAACCCAGTTGGACTCCTGAAGATCAATAAGATTTTTTTTCATAGTTGTAGTTAAAATGAATTCAGTTCTGCAATGTCCTATGATTGAACTCCCCATTGTTAAATTTGGCAGCATCGACAGTGATTCTCCAATGAGAGGCCATGTGGGCCACCCCGAGGCTAGCCAAGGATATTTGTAGAATCAACCAGTCTTGTGAGGTATTGACAAAAGCCAAGGGGATCATACAACCTTTGGAAGTCAAACCCAAAAGTTAGGACGAACGAGATGTTATATGATATTGTGAGTCTATCCAAGGCAGAGGAAGAAGCTTTGTAAGTTTAAGACAAAATTCAAGATGTAAGTCTAATGCAAAAGTCAGGGGGAACGTACAACCTCTATGAGCATAAACAGTGTAGCACAAAAGTCAGAGGTAACATATAACCTCTGTGAGAATAGACATACTAGTGCAAAAGTCAGGGGAACGTACAACCTCTGTGAATCTAGTCAACCCTTTTGACCCATGAGAAAAAGTCAAGGCATCTAGCAAAATTTAGGTTGAATGTACACTTCCTATGAGATAGAAACAAGCAATCTTCCTTATGCAAATAATGTAAATGTATTGATCTAGTGTTTTGGCACGTGTAACATTATTTACCATGAAAAAAAAATTGAGTTGCCTAACTCAATTGTAAAAGTCAAATTGCATGTTTAGTTTGAGTTGTCAAAATCAAGTTGTAAAAGACAAGTTGTATGTCTAGTTCGAGTGGTCACAACTCAAGTTCACAAAGTCATATTGCATGTTGCATGTCAAGTTGCATGTCGGTGTTACATTCATTTCATGCATGCATGTCGCATGTCGAGTTGCATGCATGCATGTCAAGTTGCATGTCAGAGTTGCATGCATGTCATGTTGCATGTCAAGTTGCATGTTGACACTACTACATATTGAAAAAATTGGGACGAAAGTACTCTTTCGTCGCAAACTTCAAGAGATAAAGTTCATTTTTTTAGTTTTGATCTAAATACACCCCGTATTCATCGCTCTATCGGGGAAAGCAAACTTTCGTCTGTGTTTTCGTCGCAAGAGCGACGCTCACTATTGACCGTCACACTTTCGTTTGTGTTTTCGTCGCAAGAGAGATGCTCACTATAACCGTTCCCGTCTTCGACAAAGTGACCTAAATATAACAAATAAACATCTCTCCATTTGATAGGTAATCCTAATTAAACAAATAAACATCTCTCCATAAATTAACAATGGTAATCCTAGTCAATAAATTTCAGAGACTTCCTTTTGAGAATATAACTATAGCATGAAGAGCTTAAGTATAAATTATTCCCTATTATCATTATATCAGTGGGAACAGGGGCCAAAACATAGGTGGTATGAGCATGGATAGAGTCAGAATTTCGATACTTACATGACTCGTCTGGATGGGCGGATCTCCTCTCGGCATTCGGTCAACCCTTCTCGCCTTGTATTCCTGTGATTTCAAATCCACAACATTTCAATTCAAAAAAAATAATTATGAATGCATTTCCAGTTCAGAATATTAGTGGAGGGTAATAATGATAGTAAGAATATATATATATATATATATATGAAATTGTTGATAGTAAGGATAAAAACATGGCCAAATAAAAAGTCATGAAACCTGACAACACAATGCACATTTGGAATCTCCTTTTTTTTATGCGACCAACGCTCGATGCATTTCCTGTGAGCATACTGTGGAGCCAAAGAAACACATGTTTTGTATGAACATGTTTATGATAAAATATGACAAAATACTCGACACCCATAAACCTGTCATTCATCAAAGATGACAAAATATAAACCACTTTATCTATCCCCTAAAACCTGTACCTTCAAGGTGCCAAAACAGACACAGGGAATCCCATATTTCCTTTATTAATCAAAGCCAAAGATATTTAAAAAATGAGATGAAATTTGGTGAATAAAGATATTTATAAAAAAGTTTTTGCAAATACATAAATTCATTCTTTTGGTAAATTAGCTAAATTTTTATTGATATGCAACATATATGACAATACATTTATCAATGTTTTTTAACCCATAATGTTTTCAATCTGTCTTCTAGGTCACACTAACCATTGTCATTGACCATCTCGTACAAAAGGATGTCAATATCAACAAGATAAACGGAATCCCTGCTCAAATTTCAGAGACTTCCTTTCGAGAATATAACTATAGCATGAAGCAATTAAGTCTAAATTATCCACTATTATCATTATATCATTTGTAACAAGGGCCAAAACATAGGTGGCATGAGCATGGATAGAGTCAAAATTCCGATACTTACCTAACTCGTTTGGATGGTCGGATCTCCTCTCGGCATTCGATCAACCCTTCTCGCCTTGTATTCCTGCGATTTCAAATCTACAACATTTCAGTTCAAAAAAAATAATTATGAATGCATTTCTAGTTCAAAATATTAGTGCAGGATAATAATGATAGTAAGAATATATATATATGAAATTGTTGATAGTAAGAATAAAAACAAGGCCAAATAAAAAGTCGTGAAACCTGACAGCACAATTCACATTGGAATCTCCTCCTTTTTGATGGGACCAACGCTCGATGTATTTCTTGTGAGCATATTGTGGAGCCAAAAAAACACATGTTTTGTATGAACATGTTTATTATAAAATATGACAAAATACTCGACACTCATAACCCTGTCATTCATCAAAGATGACAAAATATAAACCACTTTTATCTATCCCCTAAACCCTGTGCCTTCAAGGTGCCAGAACAGGCACAGGGAATCTCCATATTTCCTTTATTAATGAAAGGCAGAGATATTTAAAAAATGAGATGAAATTTGGTGAATAAAAATATTTATAAAAAAAAAATTGCAAATACATAAATTCATTCTTTTGGTAAATTAGCTAAATGTTTATTGATATGAAGCTTATATGACAATACATTGATCAAATTTTTTTAACCCATAATGTTTTCAATATGCCTACTAAGTCGCACTAACCGTTTTCATTGACCATCTCATACAAAAGGATGTCAATATCAACAAGATAAACATAATCCATGTTCAAAAATCAAGGACTTCCTTTCGAGAATATAACTATAGCGTGAAGAGCTTAAGTTTAAAGTATTCCTTATTATCATTATATCAGTGGGAACAGGGGCCAAAACATAGGTGGCCCGAGCATGGATAGAGTTAGAATTTCGGTACTTACCTGACTCCTCTGGATGTTCGGGTCTCCTCTCGACATTTGGTCAACCCTTCTCGCCTTGTATTCCTATGATTTCAAATCCACAACATTTCAGTTCAAAAAAAATAATTATGAATGCATTTCCAGTTCAAAATATTAGTGGAGGATAATAATGATAGTAAGAATATATATAAATGAAAATTTTGATAGTAAGAATAAAAACATGGCCAAATAAAAAGTCATGAAACCTGACAACACAATTCACATTTAGAATCTCCTCCTTTTCTATGGGACCAACGCTTGATGCATTCCCTGTAAGCATATTGTGGAACCAAAAAAACACATTTTTGTATGAACATGTTTATGATAAAATATGACAAAATGCACAATACCCATAAACCTGTCATTCATCAAAGATGACAAAATATAAACCACTTTTATCTATCCCCTAAACCCTGTACCTTCAAGGCGCCAGAACAAGCACATGGAATCTCCATATTTCCTTTATTAATGAAAGGCAGAGATATTTAAAAAATGAGATGAAATTTGGTGAATAAAAATATTTATAAAAAAGGTTTTGCAAATACATAAATTCATTCTTTTGGTAAATCAGCGAAATTTTTACTGATATGCAGCTTATATGACAATACGTTGATCAAATATTTTTAACCCATAATGTTTTCAATGTGCCTTCTAGGTCACACTTAACTTCCTCTTCATAATAGGAATATACCTTCGATTCCTTTCCACTTAGACTCAAAGTAGAGTCACTTCTCATTAACATCGTCACTATTTCCTTCAACCCACTGGTCTTCATACTATTATCAAATTTTAATTTCAAGTTGATAAACCAAATATGAAATGAATCCAAGCATCATTTGATATCGTCGCAAGAGAGACGAATGTAAATAATCTTGTGATGTTTGCTATACTATCAACGAAAAAATTTCATCGATAGTATAGATAATTCGTCGCAAGAATATTGTGTCGAATTTGAATGGTGTTACATGGTTTGCAAGGAGTGTAGGACTTATATTATGGTGCAATGTAGTGTAGTCTATAAGAACAATCTCTATGCCAAACCTCAAAATGCATAGTACCATAACTTGTTTTTAAGACAAATATTATTTGTATGTTTCCTTTGTGGTGGCTCAATCCCTCAGTACACATGATGCCTTACAATGAAATGTAGCAATTTTACTATTGAAGAGAGAGAGTTGAAGAAGTGATAGACATTTTCGTAGGGGGGCACACTTCTCAAGAAGATTGAAGGCATGCAAACCAAGACTAGGATACTCCATCATTTAATGTATTTGTACAATATGGATTTTTGGACTGTACAACATTGATTTACAGTTCGTACAATAGTAAAATAGCACAAAAATTGAGGAACCTATTGCACCCCTCTTAGGACTCCTTTTGCTCAAGTGCCTTTCTTATCTCCCCCTCTATGATTAGTTATAACACTCATGATGGCCATGTTGAGTTTATGTAACGTTGCCTTGGGGATCCATATATGGTATAACTTGTATATTCCCATCTCTCCTATGCCCTACATTCCAACTCCTCATTTGGTATTAATCCTTGTCCAACGGATCGGTACTACCCCTGTATCTTCCACATAGTTCCAGTTGTCCCTGACCAAAGTTGGAAAGGAGTATACAAAGGGGGTAAAGCTAATAAGACTAGGGTTACTAATAAATCTTGACAAGATATGGTCACCCAGACCCCTACACCTAGAATCATACTCGCATGTGCTTTATGTGACACGATGGAGATTCATACACTTAATGGTTTATTTAGTTGATTGTGCTAGTTTCTTAGACATGTATTAGCAATATTAGTCCTCAATAAGTAGTTTCCCTTCATGTATCCCCCCACATGTTCCAGACTCATTGTTTGATTCCATATATATAGCTGCAATTTTATGTATGTTGGTCCCCATCCTCCTCCTTGATGAGTTTCCTTGGACTTGTATGATGAGAGAGTCCTTATTTCTATCATACTTGGTAGTAGATCACATGCTCAAATCCAACTCATTATCGCACTATTGAGATTCAAATATACTCCAGTGATACAACCTCAAATGTGATTCCTTAGATTTGATTGGCTTGATTCAACTATTCTTAGAGCCATTGGTATGAGCCTCCATTCTACTGGCTCATTTGAGATCTTTGGATCCCCATTGATGTTTAGTGGGGCTTCTCGGGTTGTTTCATGTTCATCGGGGCTTCTCGGGTTTATTCCTTCCCCCTCCCCCTTGAGATAGGGAATCAATTCCTATGTATCCATATTATTTGCAATCATGATGCTTCTATGTTGGACCTGACCCCATTGTTCTAGGAATTTCTATGTAGGATTTTTCATATCACTATATTATACTTTGGCACGTATTTCCCATCCCCATGTTGAAATATATTGAGACGCTAAGTGTTTAGATACCCAAGAGTCAATTGTTGGACCTATTATTAAAAATAGGTGATCTAATAGGGAAGAGTGAAGAGTTTTCTAAAGTGAAATACACAATAAAATATTTTGCAATATGATGTTTATAGGGAAGACCTTTTAGATATTTCCTTACCTCCAAATTTAGAATTTGCTTACAACACACCATTTAAACAAACTCTCTTTCGTGCATGGGTCAATGTTAAATCATTTCTTACAATTGGATAACTTTTCCCCTTTTGTGGTAACAACTATTTAATTTCCCCCTCTAAAATCTTATGAGAATATCTAGGATTTTTTATACTCATCCATGGTTGTTCAAACAAGGTAGTCGTGAAGTTATTTCAATGCCATATAGCATTACTCCCTTATTGACTAGTATTTGAGGGTTGCAACATGAAGATATAACATATCAACATCCTTAAAGGATCCTCCTCTCATGGGAAGGTCAGCCCCTTTAAGAATCTCTTTCACTTAATTAAACCCTCAACTTGATCATCCTTTTACATTAACAAGGTTTCCTCCATGTGGCTTGTGGCTAAAGAAAAAATACCTCCAATCTTGGATCTCCAAATATTATGGATCTTTCCTAAAGGATATAATGTATTATTGACACATGTTATAATTTTCTTCATTATAGAATTTCTCATTGTGGAGATGACACTATGATAGCTCATGCCAAAGGACCCTAGTTCATTGACGATGTGGGACTCTTTATAAGGCCATGTACTCACATATGCGCACCTTGTGACTTTTGTTCCCAATAACCACATCCTCATCATTGACCTTTTTCTTACCTTTCTTAATGGATGGAATACTAGTGACATGTTAACTTTTTAAGAAAAAGGGGTTCAACATTTACTAGGAAAATCAATAATGGTTCAACATCTAGTCAACTTTTTAAGGAAAAACATGTTTATAAAAAAATTATATAATTGATATGATATGTGGATTCAAAACAATTTTTATTATGCAAGAGCTAGTCATCCAAATTATGAATGAATACATGAATGTTAAGACTATACAATTATTACTTGTTTAAGTTCTTATATGACAATACAATCCAATTGAACCATTCTTATATGTTCAAATTCCCCATCTCATATATCTCTCCATCTAAAGTTCAATTTTAAGAAAAATTTAAGAATGTATCTACCCATATGTGAAATATTAGAATGTCATACTTTCCATGTCAAAATATAGTTGCAAGAAAATTTTAATCCTCTCTAGATAAAATCATCCTAATAATAAGCTATAAGAGTTGAAACCACCTTCTCCCTTTCTTCCCAAACTATTTGAATTAGTGCAAAAGAACCACCAATCCTGAAATCACCGGAAGAAACATTCACATCATTGAGGGTGAAAATTCTATTTATTTTGGATCTAAATTTTCCTTTAACAATTATGTGTTAGGTCAATCATTTTGAAGGTTCATCACCAATCATTGAACCCACCATTTTCTTTCCTGACATGCTTCCTCCATGCACAATTATATTAGTTTATATGAGGCCTTTGCCTTTTTGAGGCAAGTCAAAGATGCTCCATGGAACCAATATTGACAATATTGACAATGCTCCACATTTTTAGAGCATAAAAAACCTATAAGCACTCAAGTTTCTATATGACTAATTTTGGAAGAAAAAAGAAACCAATTACCGTACATAATAAATGTGTCTTTCTTGAATATTTTTTCTATAGCCATGATTTTACTAACAAAATGCATGTCTCTAAATAATGAACTATTAAGTTTTTGTTAAAAAATTAATATCCTATCAACATGGGAAGGAACAGAATGGGATAGATGCTCATGACTCAAGACTTTATTTTTTTAAATTGACTTTTAAAAGCCCCATGATATGGTCAAGTTTCCCTTCATCCTGGTCACGCTTAAGGCTCTTGACTTTGTCCCCTTGTTCCCTAGAACCATGGAAAATCTTCTTAGAAGCAATGATGTATCTCTCCATCAACATATATAAATAAGAAGAAGTAGGGCTAATCCATTATATTTGACAAGGATCTCTGTTGGAACTTGAAATTTATGTGATGGTAATAGAAGCCTTGGTTACTTTATCTTTCACATTATAGGTTAATGTTTGATTAAAGACACCCCTCTCCCTAAACAAGGAATCAAGTAGTTTGTCACTGGGAATTTTGATAATGATTTATTTCTCACCATTAGAGAGGAATATAAATTAATGATCAATGCAATGGACTATATTTATATATTTTATTTATCATACGAGTCCAAAATTGAATGGGCCAAAACTCAATGTCACAAAATAGGCCCTCAAGACCTTCCTAGTTGGATCACATATTGGGGTTGGATTTCTTAGGCTTCCTTCTGTGTTTTAGGCATCCTCCAAACAGACGTGGTAGATTTTCATCCAAAGAGCTAAAAAGAAAAAGAAAAATTGGCACACTGAGCTAATTCCCATTGTTGCATTCATATTCCAAATATGCACTAAAATATTGGTTGTAACATATGTCTATGAGTGATCCTCTCTTTCGGTTTCCTCAACTAACCAATTTCAGTACTTGGAGAAATCTATTTATATCATTTTTTGGGAAAGTATGGAGGGTGGTAAGAACTTCACAAAGTAAATTGAAATTGTTGTTGCATGTTGAGGGTCTATATGGAAATCCTCGTAATACACATCCAACCTCAAGGTTTCGTGCACCAAATGGATTATTAGAGTACTATAATAAAACAAAGTCTCGAACTATCGACGAAATACAAAGTCTCATATTTGGTTTGTCTTTTAATGAACATTCCTTATGGTGGTCCTCCATCCTTTGCACGAAGAAAAAACCTTCATTGAGACAACCTAGTTCTCAACCCTAAGAGGCATTAACATGATTAGTGATGTTTTTGTCTCCGAGACATTGGACAAGATAATATAATATGTGAGTAATATAATATTATATATAATATATATAATTTCCAAATTATATATTATAAATTATAATATATAATTTATAAATTATATATATTATATAATATATAAATTATAATATATATATTATATTATATATAACTATAATAAAAACAAAACAAAAAATACCCCCCAAAAAAAAACAAATAACAAAACATAAGTTTGAAAATAAAGAAACAAAAGACATATTTCAACATCTCGCGTGAGCTATGCGGAGAAGGCCGAGGTTAGAGTAGAGAGGAGGTAGGTTGCGCGAGCTAGGAGGAGAAGGAGGTTAGAGCAGAGAAGAGGTAGGTCGTGTGAGCTAGGGGAAGGAGAGGAGATTAGGGAAGAGAGGAGGGCACACAAAGGAGGTAGGTCGCACGAGGAGGAGGTCAAGGAGGTCAAGGAAGAGAGGAAGGAACGCGGAGGAGGAGAAGGAGAAGGAGGTTGAGGGCAGAGAGGAGGAAATGCAAGGAGGAGGAGAAGAAGAAGGAGGTTGAGGAGAAGGAGGAGGAGGTCGAGGGCAGAGAAGAGGGCATGCAGAGGAGGAGAAGGAGGTCGACCTGCGTGTGGGGAGAACAAGAAGGAGGTTGAGGGCAGAGAGGAGGGCACACGAGGAGAAGGTCGAGATCGAGGGCACGCTAGATAGAGGAGGATGCGGGCACACCATTTTAACGTGCGCGAGGAGAAAGAGGTCGAAAATCAGTTCAACATGGTATTATAATCTCTTCTTTTCAGTTTTCTGGTATTTTTATATTGAAACATGCCATGAACATGTTCACATTCACCTTGCCATGAACCTTGCCTGCCAAATGATGCCTGCAAACGAAACCCTTGCCATGACCCTAGCCACAACGATTGAGAGAAACAACAAACAAAACCCCGACTTTTTTTTATAACTAAGTGTTGCTCACCATTTCCAATCTCAAGCACCATTATGATCACAAACTAACACAATCAAGTATTCTTTCTCCACCAGTGGCATATCTCCTACCTTCATAGAGATACAACAATGTTATTCTCGTAAGGGACTTCCATGGGACTCACCAATAGCCTAAATAGACACACTAAATAGTAAAGATAGTAAGAAATAGAACTACATCCTAACTTTTATCTATCACTATTGGCTTAGTCATCACAGCACTATTTTCTTAATCATCAAGCTCATTAACTCCTACACTATCCTCTTGATGAGTAATGCAATGAGTCCCAACTGTCTTCATAGTTCTACAAATCATTGGACATTTGGAATGGCTTTGGTGAATATATCAACAACTCGCTTAGATGTTGGACAAAATTGTAACTCCAATTACCCATCCTACACCAAGTATCTAATAAAAAGATGGTGGATTTCTATGTGTTTCATTCTAGCATGAAGCACACAATTCTTCATCATTACTATAGTGTTGAAATTGTGACAAAAAATTGTAGTTAGATGTTCTTGTGATAGCTTTAGTTCTATCGAGATCCTTCTGCAGAGGATGGATACACGATTGCATGTTTCTTGCTACTCCATCATACAACTCTAGACCAAAATGAGAAGAAAAAAAACTAGGCACTGATTTTTTATCATTCATTGATCCAACCCAACCTGACTCTATGTAACCTTGTAGATCAAGATTGTCCCTAGAAACATAATTTATACCAAAGCTTGCAGTACCACTCACATATATTAATATTCTTTTTGATGTGTACCAATGGGATTCATGAGGATTCTACATGAAACAAGAGACTAGACTTACTACATACATAATGTGTTCCCTAGTTGTACTAAGGTACATCAAACTCCTAAACAAGATTCTTGCTACTCCATCATACAACTCTAGATCCAAATGAGAAAAATTAATTAGGCAATTTATTTTCAATCATTCATTGATCCAACCCAGCCTAACTCTATGTAATCTTTTAGCTCAAGATTGTCATTGGAAAAATCATTTATACTAAAGCTTGAAGTACCATTCACATAGATTAAGATTCTTTTTAAATGAACACCAATGGGATTCATGAGGATCTTGCATGTAACAAGAGATTAAACTTATTAGATACATAATGTCTACCTTGGTTGTACTAAGGTACATTAAACTCCTAACCAAGATTCTATACAAAGTAGAATTCACCTTGAGAATTGCTTCCTTAGAAAGAGTGATAATGGAGTTGCAAATGCCTTACATGGATTAATCCCAAACTTATCTAATAAATATGTTGCATACTTGGATTCAAAAATAAATATGCTTTCTCATTGCTACTATACTCCACACTAAGGATATAGCATATCTTCTCCATATCTTTCATTTCAAATTCTTTTGTTATTGCCACCTAAACAATTTCTATTGTTACAAACCGATTTGTATTGGTAGTACTTTGATATATTTTTCTTAGAATATTGTCTTTCTTGAAGGACTTGGACTTGGTGTTGAGCTTAAACTTGGGAAATAAAAGCAAGCTTGAGACCTGCGTTATATTTCTGAGCATTGTTTACAAGGGTTTATGACCTGTGTGTTATATCTTTGTTTATGTTCCATATTTGGCAAGGCATTATTGGATATTGATATAGCCATTTACTTGCTTTCTTTGTCAAATAATTTGAGGGCACTTGTTATAGCATTTTGTGGTATATGGAATAAAGAATATCACTGTCCTTGCAATCAGAATAGTCATAATCAGATGTGCAGCATCAGACTTGTCAATAGATGTATCATGACATTTTTTAAGTACATATAGAGTAGCATATGACACCCCTATGTCTTGTGTAACCAACTAATTTGAACAGGAGACCAAAATATGCTATGTAAAATTATCTCCAAGATTCCAAACCGACTAGAAAAAGGTCATAAGCTCGAGTCCCAGCTGCTATTGAATTGCGTAAAAAAATCCCCCTTCCTTACTTCTTGTTCTCCAGATTTTACAATAGAAATAGAGCCTATAGTGAGTACAACAACCCAGTCTTCTACATAATGTAGATAACCTTTGAAAATTTTGCCTTATTTTGGACAAACAAACCTTGAAAAGGAAAACCCCATACATAGAGTTGGGCCCCATAGATATCTTAGTGCATATGGAACACCACCCTCACATTTCCAGACTCTTGATTGCAAAAACATTTTTTTCACAACATGATGGAATTGACTTCAAAAGTGACTCAAAATGCACATACATCTTGAGCGATAACATGTCATAAAGCCATCAATATCATGGTGAACTATGGCGATCCACATTCATCAACATGCCCAACCAAGATGCATTGTCTCCAAGCAAAATTAGAAGGTCCATCAACATCCCAACATGTCACCCCTTGTCATGTGATGAAAATCACAAATTTACCTCTTATACAACATGAGGGGTAACAAGATCAAAACCCTCGCAAATAAAATAATTATATCCAAGATCTAAATCGATGATCTCTCCTAGGAAAATTTAAATAATAATATCCTAAACAAACTCCTAAAGACAAGTGAACAATACATAATAAAATAAGAGACAAGTGAATGGACATGCCACTTGTCCTCTCCTCATGCAAAACACTTCCTTAGTCCAAGCTTTCTTTGACCAAGAAAAAAATTTCCTTGTGGCTTGTGTCCTCATCATAAACAGAATGCCTTCTACGATGGGTTTTGATTAACCAAGATAATATAAAATAAACCCATAGAAGAGGTGAATCCTTGCTATGTGTGCAAGAACGTGGTTATGGGACAACTATGACCATGCCATATAATATAAAATAGTCCACAAAAAGCTATACCCTTGAAAAGTGTCAATGGCAATGATTGCTTCCCTTCGACCTAGGGAAACAATAAATAAATAATCCTCCAAAAGGTGGGCACCCTATATAACTCTACAAGGTAGTTACATAAACAATAAATGTGCCCATATGGGAACTGTTATCGCACGGTTTGTAGGAAGGGTTTAGGCAGCTTGAGTCAAGGCTTAAAACCGGCGTAACAGGAGCTTCCCCACCCACTGTCACCTCGATGGGGGGCTCTTTCTATTTAGGAGGGCTAGTCCAAGGGAGACGTCCCTATGTAATCTGGGTTTC